>JAFLJL010003660.1:0-37199 GCA_018398815.1 Conus ventricosus
CCTTTACACCACACCCCCCCCCCCCCCCACACACACACACACACACACACACTATCATGAAAAATAATGTTATGATTATTAATGCTAGGATTCATTGCTGCTTACTGATAACTGATTGTAGCACTGTTCGTTCTCGTTTGCCTTATAACCACGTCATGTAAATGAAAAAAAAGTAAAAAGTTGATATTTTTGGTGCATTGTAGTTGTCAAATTTTCATCCTTAGCAGTTTGTTTGTATGTTAATTTTTTACAAAATGAATGTCTCTCCCCCCCCCCCCCCCCCCCCCCCCCCTCTCTCTCTCTCTCATTCGATAAGGAGGATCGCTTATTCCATATCTAGTGTGGCTATTCTTTTCTTCTTTGTAATCAATTTCTTTCTTCTTGTTTTTTTTGTTTCAATCGTTTCTTTTTCCTTATAAAGTCATTTACGCCTTTGAAGGGTTAATGGATGAACTTTTTTAATGTTGTGAAGATATAAATCATCTACCCCTTAAATGTTAATGGATGAACTTTTTAATTTTGTGAAGAATAAAGTCATCTACCCCTTAAATGTTAAGGGATAACTTTTAATTTTGTGAAATATCTTTTTTCCTTATAAAGTCATTTACCCTAAATGTTAATGGATGAACTTTTAATGTGTGAAGATATAAAAGTCATCTACCCCTTAAATGTTAATGGATGAACATTTTAATGTTGTCAAGATACTTTTTCTCATAAATCATTTTACGCCTTGAATGTTAATGGATGAACTTTTTAATGTTGTGAAGATATCTTTTTCCTTATAAAGTCATTTACCCCTTGAATGTTAATGGATGAACTTTTTAATGTGTGAAGAATATCTTTTTTCCTTATAAAGTCATCTACCCCTTTGAATGTTAATGGATGAACTTTTTAATGTTGTGAAGATATAAAGTCATTTACCGCCTTGAATGTTAATGGATGAACTTTTTAATGTTGTAAGATATCTTTTTCCCTATAAAGTCATTTCGCCTTGAATGTTAATGGATGAACTTTTTAATGTTTGTGAAGATATTTTTTTTTCCTTATAAGTCATTTACGCCTTGAATGTTAATGGATGAACTTTTAATGTTGAAGATATCTTTTTCCTTATAAAGTCCATCTACCCTTGAATGTTAATGGATGAACTTTTTAATGTTGTGAAGATATCTTTTTTCCTTATAAAGCCATTTACGCCTTGAATGTTAATGGATGAACTTTTTAATGTTGTGAAGATATAAAGTCATCTACCCCTTAAATGTTAATGGATGAACTTTTTAATGTTGTCAAGATATCTTTTTCCTCATAAAGTCATCTACGCCTTGAATTAATGGATGAACTTTTTAATGTTGTGAAGATATCTTTTTTCCTAAAAGTCATTTACCCCTTACATGTTAATGGATGAACCTTTAATGCTACATATCTTTCTTCACCTTAAAACACCTACCCCGACCCTCTGAAGTTAATGGATGAACTTTTAATGTTGTGAGATATATCATTTTACGCCTGAATTAATGATGAACATGTTTGGTATCTCTTTTCCTTATAACAGTCCATTTAGCCTTGAATGTTTGATGAATTTTAATTTCAAAATAAGTCATCCTCCCTCCCCCCCCCCCTAAATTCTCTTTAATCGATGGAACGCTTTTAATTTTGTTGTGCTGATTCTTTTCTTCTTGTAATCATTTCGTTATGTTTGTGATTTTTTAATGTTTCTTTTTTCCTTATAAAGTCATTACCCTTGAAATGTTAATGGATGAACTTTTTAATGTTGTGAAGATAAAAGTCATCTACCCCTTAAATGTTAATGGATGAACTTTTTAATGTTGTCAAGATATCTTTTTTCCTCATAAAGTCATCTACGCCTTGAATGTTAATGGATGAACTTTTTAATGTTGTGAAGATATCTTTTTTCCTTATAAAGTCATTTACCCCTTGAATGTAATGGATGAACTTTTTAATGTTGTGAAGAAAATCTTTTTTCCTTATAAAGTCATCTACCGCCTTGAATGTTAATGGATGAATTTTTTAATGTTGTGAAGATATAAAGTCATTTACCCCTTGAATGTTAATGGATGAACTTTTTAATGTTGTGAAGATATCTTTTTTCCCTTATAAAGTCATTACGCCTTGAATGTTAATGGATGAACTTTTTAATGTTGTGAAGATATCTTTTTCCTTATAAAGTCATTTACGCCTTGAATGTTAATGGATGAACTTTTTAATGTTGTGAAGATATCTTTTTTCCTTATAAAGTCATCTACGCCTTGAATGTTAATGGATGAACTTTTTAATGTTGTGAAGATATCTTTTTTTTCCTTGATTAAAGACCATTTTACTGCCTTGAATGTTAATGGATGAACTTTTTAATGTTGTGAAGTATCATAAAAGTCATCTACCCTTAATGTTAATGGATGAACTTTTTAATGTTGTCAAGATATCTTTTTTCCTCATAAAGTCATCTACGCCTTGAATGTTAATGGATGAACTTTTAATGTTGTGAAGATATCTTTTTTCCTTATAAAGTCATTTACCCTTGAATGTTAATGGTGAACTTTTTAATGTTGTGAAGATATCTTTTTCCTTTAAAGTCATCTACGCCTTGAATGTTAATGGATGAACTTTTTAATGTTGTGAAGATATAAAAGTCATTTACCCCTTGAATGTTAATGGATGAACTTTTTAATGTTGTGAAGATATCTTTTTCCTTATAAAGTCATTACGCCTTGATGTTAATGGATGAACTTTTTAATGTTGTGAAGATATAAAGTCATTTACCCCTTGAATGTTAATGGATGAACTTTTTAATGTTGTCAAGATATCTTTTTTTTATAAAGTCATTTACGCCTTGAATGTTAATGGATGAACTTTTAATGTTGTGAAGATTTTTTTTATAAAGTCATCTACCCTTGAATGTTAATGGATGAACTTTTTAATGTTGTGAAGATATAAAGTCATTTACGCCTTGAATGTTAATGAATGAACTTTTTAATGTTGTGAAGATATCTTTTTCCTTATAAAGTCATTACGCCTTGAATGTTAATGGATGAACTTTTAATGTTGTGAAGATATCTTTTCCTTAAAAGTCATTTACGCCTTGAAAGTTAATGGAGAACTTTTTAATGTTGTGAAGATATCTTTTTCCTTATAAAGTCATCTACCCCTTGAATGTTAATGGATGAACTTTTTAATGTTGTGAAGATATCTTTTTCCTTATAAAAGTCATCTACCCCTTGAATGTTAATGGATGAACTTTTTAATGTTGTGAAGATATCTTTTTTCCTTATAAAGTCATCTACCCCTTGAATGTTAATGGATGAACTTTTTAATGTTGTGAAGATATCTTTTTTTCCTTATAAAGTCATTTACCCCCTTGAATGTTAATGGATGAACTTTTAATGTTGTGAAGATATCTTTTTTCCTTATAAAGTCATCTACGCCTTGAATGTTAATGGATGAACTTTTAATGTTGTGAAGATATCTTTTTTCCTTATAAAGTCATCTCGCCTTGAATGTTAATGGATGAACTTTTTAATGTTGTGAAGATATAAAGTCATCTACGCCTTAAATGTTAATGGATGAACTTTTTAATGTTGTGAAGATATCTTTTTTCCTTATAAAGTCATCTCCGCCTTGAATGTTAATGGATGAACTTTTTAATGTTGTTGTCAAGATAAATCTTTTTGTTTTCCCTTATAAAGTCATCTAGCCTTGAATGTTAATGGATGAACTTTTTAATGTTGTGAAGATATCTTTTTTCCTTATAAGGTCATCTACGCCTTGAATGTTAATGGATGAACTTTTTAATGTTGTGAAGATATCTTTTTTCCTTATAAAGTCATTTACGCCTTAAATGTTAATGGATGAACTTTTTAATGTTGTGAAGATATCCTTTTTCCTTATAAAGTCATCTACGCCTTGAATGTTTAATGGATGAACTTTTTAATGTTGTGAAGATACTTTTTTTCCTTATAAAGTCATCTACGCCTTGAATGTTAATGGATGAACTTTTTAATGTTGTGAAGATATCTCTTTCCCTTATAAAGTCATTTACGCCTTAAATGTTAATGGATGAACTTTTTAATGTTGTGAAGATATCTTTTTTCCTTATAAAGTCATTTACGCCTTGAATGTTAATGGATGAACTTTTTAATGTTGTGAAGATATCTTTTTTCCTTATAAAGTCATTTACGCCTTGAATGTTAATGGATGAACTTTTTAATGTTGTGAAGATATTGTCAGGGTCACTGACATTGCTACTTGAGCCCGTACATGTATGTACTATGTTACAAAATAGATCTAGTGGAGGCGACTCATGTTTGAACTTGTGCATGTGCGGACTGATCATGTTCCATGTCAGTGTATCCGACATCTCCTTACCACTGAAGCAACCAAAACCCCTCACCACTCTCTCGTGCTTTCGCGTCTCGATTACTGTAATTCTCTACTAGCAGGCCTTCCCGACTACCTCACCAAAAAACTTCAGCACGTTCAAAACTGTGCTGCTAGACTAATCCTCAAAGCTCCCTTCAAAGAACACCCTCAACTATTATTATGCAGACTTCACTGGTTGCCGGTCAAAGCCAGGGTGACATATAAAATCGCATGCCTCTGTTTCAATGCTGTTAAATCTGGAACTCCAGCCTATCTGTCTGACCTTCTAAAATCATACTGCCCAGCTAGAACCCTTCGCTCGTCTTCTGACTCGTTGCTCCTGGTTCCTCCCAGATTCAAATGCAAAAGAAGGGGGGATCGTTCCTTCTCCTTCCTGGCTCCTAAAACTTGGAATTCTCTTCCACACGACATCAGGCACTGTGACTCTTTTCCAGTCTTTAAAACGAAACTAAAAACTCATCTTTTTACAGTCTATTTCGGCTGATAATTCAAAAGTCCCGGTCATACACAGATGTCAGTTTGTGTGAGTGTGTGTGTGCGAGGTGTGCGCGAGTGGTTGTGCGTGTCTGTTTTCCCGTGTGTGCTGTGCGTATCTGCTTCCCCGTGCCTGAGTATGCGGTTTGTGTGCGTGGTGTGTGTTTGTGTGTGTGTGTGTGTTGTGTGTGTGTGTGTGTGTGTGTGCGTGCGTGTGTGTGTGTGTGTGTGTCGTGCGCGCGTGTGCGCGTGCGTGCGTGCGTGCGTGCGTGTTTTCGTTAGTCCTTGTATTGTAAAGCGCTTAGAGCTAATTTAGGATTTGCGCTATAGAAATATTCATTATTATTATTATTATTATTATTATCTTGCTTGGTTCACATCAGAGTCAATATTTCCTCTATATGTGCTAGGGTGAGCGGCGAACATTTCCGCTCACGTCGCATGCGTGTGTGTGCGTCAGTGGATATCTGTGTGACAGCACAGCTTGGGAGAGGGTAGGGAGGTATCTTGAATTTTTTTAGTGTTTTGTCCATGGAAGTGGGGAAATTGGGTCATGCATCATCCTCACTGTGAGTTGCCCAATCATAGTTAACCTTACGTTGAATTATCCAATCACAGCCAAGTTTACTGTAAAGCAGGTTGGGGCTTAGGTGAACTGTCGCTCAGTGTTTTTGCAGCTGTTTTTCAGAGTGGAAGTCTCTGACGTTGTGTGTGTTGATTCTATGTTGAAAGTCCTGGTGAATCCTTTTAGGAACCTTGTGTTCAGGGTTCGGGCTTAAGGATTAGTGGAGCTGCCTTGAGTCTGGAGGGGACTGATTCTGTGTTTCTGTGTAATTGTATTCTTCTCGCTGTTGGAGGTACAGTACAGGCATGGTACTGAAGGAAAATCATTTTCCCCTGAAAATGTTTGGGGTCCAGGGGGCGGTGCCCCTGGCGGGGGTCAGGGGGCAGCGCCCCCTGAAGGTGAAGGTTTTTCAGCAATTCTAGCCTGTAAAAAAGCCTCTCCTTGAACTAATTTCAGTTCTTCATACTAAGCAATTTCTGCCAGAAAAATAAGCTCTCCTAGAATCACTTTATCAGTCATTCCTTAAACCCAAAGGAGGTTTTAAACCCAAGTAGTCACATAGCAAAAATGAGTACATATCTACATTGCTTTAGGTGGCATACATTAAGTCAAATTGTAAACGTTTTACTTACTATGTCAGTGAAGCACCACACACAGTGTACACACAGGAGACCCCTCATTTTGCACAACTTTGGTCATCATGTCCAGCACCACCAACACAGCATAGCACAGCACAGCAAAGTAGTGGTCTATTTCATGTCTTGAGTTCCAGTTTTGTTTACTATGTTCAATTCTTTTATGATCCGTCTCCTCTACATTAGTTACTCCTTTACTTTTTACATCTATCTGAATACAGTACAAAATGAGTTTAAGTTTTGTGTCTCTTTTAACGTACAAATTTTAAGTTATGTGTCTCTTCAGTGCAAGTAATGTGAATGAGATGAAGACTACTTTTTGCCTGATTTCTCAGCCATCTGCTTCACAAGCAGAGCCTACTTTTTGTAATGTCCAAACCTCATTCTCTTTGCCTCCTGTCAATGGCTTTTCTCTTTGAAGCCAGCCAAATGTGTTCCTTCTGGAACAGTTCAAACTTTTTCTTTCTTTCTTCTTTTTCTTTCTCCAAAATGTGGTGGTAAGTCTATCAACTGTTCCAAGCACGACGAAAACGTTTCATTTTCGTGGCTCCTGTTCAGCCAATCCCATCGCCATTTGTTTGCCACACCAGCATCAATATCTCCTGTCGCAGAATTTCGCGGAACTATGTCTGTACGCTTTGGCATTTTATTTTTTTCCTTCTTTTTCTTTAATCTTGTTCAAATTCGATCATGTCGACCCAGAGCGGAAAGCAGTGGCGAATGTCACGAAAGCGCATGCGCGGAAGTAGTCCTGCTCAATGCTACTTCTCGCGAGACGAAGGCTTGAAGTGAATGACCTGAAACGAACTAAGTGGGCTGGTCTCGTCGGGCACGGCTCGTTTTTTTTTTTTTTTTTTTTTTCTTTTTTTTTCTTTTCGCGGATTTCCGCGAATTCGCGGACATGTACCATGCCTGACAGTAGAAGGACTGTCGTTACTGTAATTTGTGAAGACGTGGTTGCTGCAGTTGTGTTGAACTGTAACCGGTGTTCCCGAGACCCTGGTGGGATGAAGACTTGTGTTGCTGCGTTCTTGTTGAACTGTAACCTGTGTACCTGAAACCTTGGTGGGTGAAGACTTGGTTGCTGTGGTTGGGTGCTGTAGACGTGCTGGTCTGGGGATGGCCTTGGTGGCGCTGGACAACCCATCTCGAGTTGGGCCGGACACGTGTTGGTTCAAGATATCTCCCTGTAATCCTGCCTTGGCTGTTCCCTGTAATCCTGCCTTAGCTGGTGCCTGTAATCCTGCCTTAGCTGGTGACGGATCCCTGTGCGAGGAGTGACAGAGCGTGGGCTACTCTTCCTGTTGCTGTGACAGTCCGAGTGGTACATGTGAATGTTGACGACAAACAGGGGCTGTTTTGAGGTAACAGCATTGAACATTATTTCCGGGATCAAGCAAATGAGCCGTCGTTCATCGGTCGTGGAGTGGACTACCCAGTGTGTGAAAGACACTAGCAGAAATCCTTAGTGACTTTAAATTTATTTAGTAATAATATCATTGCATAGCTGGTTTAGTTGTTGGCTAATTAGTCATTACTTGTGTGTGTCGCAGGCTGCACAGGTTTTCAAGACAAATTGTCTTTTGTGTGGTGGCAAGAAACATTTATATCAACAATTTTTACATTTTGGACAACTTGGTTGGGCCATTCTCTGCGAGTATTTTATAGCAACCCAGTTACTGGATTATTAATTGGTCATGCGTGCTTTAAGTGCCCAGTTGTTGGAATGTGACCCGGTTTAATTAATCTTGAAAGTGTGTGAGCATTACAGAATTGTTGTAGTTTTGTGCATTCTATATCAGTGATTGGTCTGTCACTGTGTTACAAAATTGTAGTTCTGGGCATTCTATATTGGGGTTTTTGTCTGCCCTTGTTTTGGGAATTTTTCCTGGTCCGGCTTGTGTATGAGCCAGTAAGTGAATTTGTTGAGTAAGTCTCGGTTCCAGTGGGTTGGGCCAAATAGCCAAGGTTTGGGGTCGTGTGAGTTAAATTTTGGGCTTTGGACGATGCTTTCGCCCCAGGGGGGCACATTGGGTTTTGGGCCCCCAAAAATTAAGGTTGTTTTTAAAATTAAAATTTTGCCATGTGTTATTTTGGGTTTGGGGCAGGGGGTGGGCAGAAATCTGGGGGAAAGGGGGAAAAGTGGTTAAAATGTTTGAGTTTGAGAAAAATGATTGTGGGGGGGTAAAAGTGGAATATTCATTTTTTAAGGCCCCCGGTGTCGTGGTTTAAACTGAAATTAAACATGGTGAATGAAAAAGGGTTTTTGGACTGATTTTTTTGAGTTGGGGCTTTTGGGAAATTGTGGGTCTGTAAGTTTCCGCCCCCCCTAGTTAGTTCGGGGTCTTGGGAGCCGGACAATATGGGGGTTTTTTAAAAAGTTTTTGTAAGTCTTAGCCCGCTAGTATACTGGGCCCCAAAGGGGGGAAAGGGGTGGAAAAAAAAAAAAGAGTTTTTGGTTATCTGTTACCTTTGGGAAATAAAGTTTAACCAAAATTATATTTCTTTACCCCTCTTTCTCTCCCAAATTCTTCTCTTCTCTTCTCTCTCACACAAAACACACACACACACACACTCTCTCTCTCTTTCACATACACCCACGGGCCCTTGGGTGCATGCCACACACACACACCGCGCGGTGTGCAATACAGACACATAATTTTGCGGTACACCACAAACACACACACACACCCCATACAACACCACCACGCGCACACGCACCCCGCACCACACACGCCCACAACACCCCCAAAACACACACACACACCACACCATTGATACCCTAAACCTTTTTTTATCGTACCTGGCAGAAAGGGGGGCAGGGGCTTGAGGGTGGGTTTTCCCCCTAATTAAAATTTTTGCCCCCTTCCCCCGGGACTGTTCCCCAAACTCTTCCCCTCTGTTTTGGGGGGGGGGGGGGGGGGGGGGGGGGGGGGGGGGGGGGGGGGGAGGGGGGGGGGGGGCTTGGCGGGGGAAATAGTCCCCCCCCTCTCTTTTAATATCTTTTCCCTTTCCCCTTTTTATACGTTTCTTTTTGGTTTTTTCCCCTATTACCCCCCTGATGGGGGATCGACTTCACCTCCGTCACTCAACTAGTGTGGGGGTGGATTTTGATTACTGCTAGTTCAAAAAAAAACTTCTTTTTTTGATTTTCGGGGGGTTTGGGTTTTTTTTGTGGGGTTTTTTAAACTGTATTTTTTATTAGTTAATTGTTTTTTTGAATTGTGTTTTAGTAAAATTGTGTGTATTATTTTTTAAAATTTACTTGGGGCTCCAGCTTTGGGGAAACAGTTGCCTTTAAGGGTGTGTTTTGGGGGCCTTTTTCCCGCTTTTTCTGATTTCCCTATCTTTCCCGGAAACCTGCTATTTTTTCTTTTCCCTTTTTCACCCCCTTTACAAAAAATTTTTCCAAATTTTCTTTAAATAGGCCCAATCTAGTTTCTTTTCATCATTGTCACCTTTTGGTAGGTTTTCCCGTTAGTGAAAACGTTCTCCCCCCCCCTTTTTAAATTGTTCGTTGATTCATTTTTTTGGGAAACTTCATGTTAACTTTTGTTTGGGGCGATTCTTTTTTTTGGTTTAACTCATTATTTTGTTTTACCAAGAAACTAAGTAAGAAAGTAACAATAAAAAATATGAACATTTTAAAAACATAAAAAATTAAAAGAATTTTTTTGGGGAAAAACTTTAAAATTTTTTGTTTTTTTTTTTTTTCATTGGGAAAAAAAGAGCAATTAGTTTTGGGAAATTTTATTTTTTTAGCTGTTTTTTTCCCTTAAAGGGAAAGGGTTTTTTGGTAAAAAACTTTTTTGGAAAGTTAAAAAATTTTAATTCTTATTAGTGTTTTTTTTTGTAACCCTTTTATTACTATCCTGTTTTTTACGGGCATTTAGATTTTTTATTTTTTCTTTCTGTAACAAATTTGTTTTTGGAAAAACGTATAAATCCCCTTTATCGCTTATTTTGGGTCATTTTTTATCATTTTTTTCTTGTTTGTTTGTGGTAATTTTCTTGAGGGAACATTTTGTTGAATATTGGCCCGGCCGAGGTTTTTAAGCTTTGAAGGGATAAAAAAGCAAATTATGCCCAACAATGAAATGGACAGGGCAGAAAGAGAAAAAAGAGAGAGAGGGGGGAAAAAAGAAACAATGAAGAAAAGATAAAGGACAAAAAAAATCTAAAAAGGGAATTTTGGAAGGAAAAAAAATAAAAAAAAAGAGATAAAAAAATTTAAAAAAAAGTTTTAGATTTTTGGGAAAAAGAAAACCACAACAGAGAGAGAGAAGGAAAAGGGAAAACGGAAATTTTAAAATTAAACCCAAATTTGAATTAAGAGATGAAAAATTTAAAAAAATTAAACAGGCATCGAGAAAATTTATCCCCTCCCCCGGTGGTTCCCCCAAGTACTTTTCATCCGAATTTCAACATAATTTGAAGTTGCCCCCTTTCGAAAAAAAAAAAAATGCGACTTTTGACAGTTGTTTTTTTTGGGTTCGAGAAACCAGCTAATTCGGGGTTGGGCCAAAAGGGAAAGAAGCGGAATTTTTTAATAGTCCTTTTTAAGGGAAAAGCGTTTTGGGCCCACTAAAACCACACACTGGGCGGCAAAAAAAGGGGGTTTGATTTTGGGCCCAATTAAAAAAGAACTTTTAAAGAATTTTCCCGTGTTCACTGCCCGTTTTCTTTGGGGTTTTCCCGATGGTTTTGACAAGGGGAACCCTTTCCCGTCTTTTTTTGGTGTTGTTGTTTTTGGGTTGTTGTTTTGATAAAATTTGATCATTTTTTTAAGACAGATGGATAGAGTAACAAAGACAATAAGTCTTTCGAATCACGTGAATTGAAATTCCCAAGGAAATTTTTTGAGCGTCAGAAAAAGTTTTGGCCCATTTTTTTAAAAAGAAAGACTTTTTCGATAGCGTTGAGGGAAAAGTGTCAGATGGGGGATCTTTTAGACCTAGTATTGCTCACCCGGATAAAGGTGGGCCCGAAAGGGGGTTTTCGCCCCTTTTCAAAGTCTCACCCCGAAATTTCAAATAATTTGGAAAGGAAAATAGAAGGGGAACCCGTATTTAAAGGGTTCCTCTTTGGGTTACCCTTTTTTTTTGCAACAACAAAGCCCTTTTCCGCGGGGGGCCGGGGGCCCATGTTTTTCTGCAAATTTCCGTCATTTTCCGATACCACCATGACCTTTTTCCTTTGGAGGGATGTGAACAAAAAACCGGGCAGCCCCTTTGGGGCCCAGTTCAGGCCCATGGTCGGGGTTCACAGACTGAAGAAAACCGGGTTTTTCCCAACCAAACCATGCGTTGGCCTTTTTTGTGAGGGCAAAATTCCTCTGAAAGGGACGTCCTTTCAAGGGAAGTGGAACAAAGAGGTTTTTGTTTCCACTAATGTGAAAAAGGTTTGTTTTGGGGGCCAGATCGCCCATTATGGCTTTTTTGGAGGATTTTTCCCATTAAGGGTTTTCAAGGTTCTTTTTTGTGGAACGGGTTGCCCACAGCTGTGTAAGGAAATCTTTGTCCGCAGGGGAAAAACGGCGGACAAACCTCCCCAAGATATTGGGCAATCTAAACCCTTTCACAAAACCGGTAAATAAAAACCCAAAACTGGAAGATCAGGGGGATAAAAGACAAATTTTTAAATTAACAAAATAAAAAACCAAACGTTTAAAAGTCCCCAAAAAAGATATTATTGGCCTACGGTTTTAGGGAGTAAGAAAAAAAAAAAACCAAAACCAACAAAAAAAAATAAACCATAAAAACGGGAAACAAAGTCAACAATCCAAGGGCACCCCTGGCTAAAACCCCTCTGGAAGCAATGCACATTTTTTTACATTTCCCACCCCCGGTTTCCCCCTAAAGACCCCCCATAGTGAGTTTTTTTTTTAATTTAAAAAACCCCTAACACGGGGTTGCAAGGGGTCATAACCCAAAAAAAAAAAAGGGCATTGCCCAGTCAATTCCGGAAACAAACCCGGGTTGCCCCTTGGGTATTGCCCCTGCCCTTCCACAAAAAGCAAATCGCCGTTCTCACACACCCACACGGTTTCCCAAAATCCCTATGACCCCAAAAGCCCGTTTCCTTTGCAAAAGGGCGGGCCCGTTTTTGAAAAGTTTTGGAAAGGGACTATCTGGGTCCAGCCCCCTTTCCCCGGGGTGGGTGCAGGGACACCCTTACGGGTGGGCTTTCCCCCAAGGGACCCCCCTGAGTGGGAAGAGTGTATATAAAAAAACAAAAACAGAAAAGCCCTGAAGGGCAAACATAAGAAACTTTGGCACATTGAGGGGGGTTTGGATGAACAGCTTTGGGGTTGTGGTTTTTGGGAAAGCGAGTAAGCGGGTGTGGAAGGAATGGGTGGCAGAAGGCTAAAAAAAAAAAAACACAAAAAAAAAAATATATATATATTGGGATACATACACACATAGCTATTGACATGGAAAAAGGGGAAGAAAAGGGGGGATTGCAAAACAGGGAAAAAAAACAAAATTTAAAGGGAAAGGTTTCCCCACAGAGAGGGGGGGAGAGGGTGTGGTGGTAAAAGAAAAAAAAAGCAAAAACAAAAAGGGGGGGAAGCCCGCAAAGTGAAAAATACTTTTTCAGTGGACATTTTACAAAAAAAAAACTTTTCATTTTACTTGAAATTAAAAAAAACAAAAATCTATCATTTTTGGCCCCTCCCTTTCCCCCCTTTCAAAAGCACATTTTATAAAACGTGATCAAGTAGCATTTAGCACGTTCGCTTTTTACACACACCCACACACAAACACAACGCACAACAATGATAAAAGAACGAAAGGGGATGAACGGGGAGGGTGGAGAGATGGAGGAAGGGGCAAAAAGAACCCAAAAGGTCCCCCCCCTCCCCCAATTTGGGAAAAATTAAAAATAATTTCATTACAAAAACCCCCAACCCGGGATATTCTCGGCCTTTAACATTTAACGAAAAATGTCACCCAAAGACAAAAGGGATGAAACGCACTGACAACAATTGCCCCAAAAAGGAGGGAGAAAGGGCCTTTAAAATTTTTTTTTGATTAGTCAGAAGTGAAAACAACCAAAATTTTTCTCCAAAACCTATGATATTCAAAATTTAAAAAATTTTTCATGAATAACCCCCCTACATACAACATAACGTTCAAGCCTTCCCCTTTTTAAAAAAAATTATATATATTTTATTATATATATATATTTTATAAATATTTATATAAAAATATATATAAGTAGTTTTGTTTCCAATGACTTGTGATGGGACGAAACAAAAGGCTCCCCACTCCCCGTCTCACGAAGGGCTTGGGCCCAGTGGAGGAAAAAAATTGTGGGGCAGACACTGGGAAAAAAAGTAAGGAGAGCCCCCCTTCCAAGGAGGCTGGGGGGCCCCCTTTCCTTTACTTAATCTACCGAAAAAAAAAACAAAAGGGGGACTTCCCCCAAAAAAAAAAATTTCTGCCAGCTCCCCCCGGGAGCTATGAGAGTTTCGGGAAATTCGAGACGCCCCGAAAAAAATGCAAAAAAAGGGAAAAATTGTCCCCCGCTTTTTTCACCAGGATATATATATATTATATATATATAAATTTATATATAAATTTTTCCCGGTGAAGCGAGGTTTGGGCCAAAGTAAAGAGGGATGGGGGGGTGAGGGGTGGAAAAACAAGACAAAACGGGAGACAGATGGGGTCCCCTTTAAAAAGGGTAGTGTCCCGAAAAAGGGGGGAAAAGAGGCCCGGTGCGACACCCCCACCAAAAAACTTTGTACCTCTGGGTACTATTTCCACTCCCCCCACACCCGAGGTGCCCAACAATTACCCCTTGACAGAAAATAAGGGGCAAGGTAGTCCCAAATTCCACGAGACGTTTGAATACCCAAAAAAAATAAATAGATACAAAAGCAATATCATTATTTTTCACAATATGTACAAGGTGGGGTGACAGCGGCATCAAGAAGGGCATCATTGAAAAGCTGCACCGGGTTCATGCCACAAGGTGGAAGGGAAAATTTTGCTAATGCGGGGGAAATTTAAACCCCAAAAAACGTCCCGGGGTAAGACTCCCAAATGCTCGGTTTTTCCCCTAACCCGGGGGTGAATAAAGACGTGCAAGGGGTTTTAAAAGGTGCCCCAAACTACCCCCAGGAAGCAGCAAATTTTTCTG
Organism: Conus ventricosus; assembly: GCA_018398815.1. Lineage (NCBI taxonomy): Eukaryota > Metazoa > Mollusca > Gastropoda > Neogastropoda > Conidae > Conus > Conus ventricosus. The sequence continues at coordinate 14,215 of JAFLJL010003660.1, forward strand.
GGGAAAAGATCAAGAAGTCCCTTAAAAAATTTTGCAGAGGGGTGGGTTTCCTGAACGGAAGGGAATAAATCTGGGAACCCCAATGGCCCCGCCCCCGGGCGGGTTGCTGACTGGGGCCCCAAAGGATGGAGGTACTGTAATGGGTGGTGGTCGCATTTTTTAAGGTAAAAAAATTTGGGCCCTAAAGAAAGGGGTAAAATTCCCGATGGCCCCGAATTTACAGCAAGACATTTTTTAAAAGGTGATAGTTCGTTTGCCCTGTCAACTTTTGCTTGATAGGCAAAGGTTAAGGCCCCTTCCCCTTAAACCTGGAGGGGAGGCACCCAAAACCCCCGAGGCTGAGGGATCAGTCCTGAGCACAAAGGGGAAATTTTGGGGGGGAAGTTGCAGCACAGGTTGTTTTGTCGAGCCATCTTCAAGGCATTTAAATGTGTCGGGAAATTGGGGGTCCCCCCCCCCCTTCTCTGGTTTTTCCCGGCTTTTTTCTTTTCAGTGAGGAAGTGGGAAGTTCAGCAAAGTGAGGAACAAATTTGCGGTAGAAACCCGCCCAAACCCCGAAAAAATTTAGTTCCCCCTTGGGGTTTTTGGGGGTTTTGCCTTTTCAATCTTCTGTAAATTTTCCCCTCTGGCCCGGAGGAACCCGCTGAAGGGACATGTCCCAGGAAAAAGATTCAGTTTCCCCCCCCTGACCCCTTTCTTGGGCCCTTTGGGAGAAACTGTACTTTCCCAAGTTTGGAAAAAAGTACTAAAAAATGTAAGGTTGTGTTAATAAAAAAAAATTTATTTTTCCCCTTGCAAAAATTTCCGTCGATACACCATATACTCTGGGTCACTTAACCCCCTGTGTTGTTGAGAATCCCTTTGCGAAATTTTATTTTTTGGGAAATCACCAGGTGTCCCCCGACAGTAAAATGGTGGTTTCCGGGGGGCTTTGTTCCCTTTTCCCCAAACAGTACAAGATCCCAAAAATTGTAGAGCAGGGGGAAAAACCCAAAAAAACCCTCAAGGTTTTTTAAAAAATGGATGAACTAAAAGTTTTCGCCAAAACTTTTTGAAGACCCTTTCAAAAAGCGACGAGACATGACGACAAACCTTTTTTTTTTCAAAGGGTTTATATCGTGATGTACCAACGGGCAAAACCCAATATAATGGGCTCTGACATCCTCTACAGGATTTTTACCGGACAAGACAACAAACAGATTGTGGTTTCCCCAAAACCCCTGAGGGAAACCTTTTCATAGCATGGGTGAAACCCAAAAAAACTTGATTTGACGAAATTTGGCCGGGGTCCCCGGGGCCCCCCTAGGGCCCCCGGGGGGTACAGGGGAGCGGCCCCCTTGGGGGTCCAGGGGGGGGAAGCCCCCCGGGCGAAAAGATTTTTTAAATTTTTTTTGGAATTTTTGTTGGCTTCCCGCCCAGAAAAAGCTTTAAATTTAAAAATGATTTTGCAAATAAAAAAAGGTTTAACTGTAACATGTTTTGTTGAAATTACCCTTTTAAAAATTTGAACCTAACAAAATTTTAAAAAAAAAAAAAAAAATTTTTCATGCTTATTTTACAAACTAAGGAAAAAATTGTCCTTTAAAATGTTTGAAATAAACCCGAATATAAAAATCAAAAAAGGGGGTTTTTCTCAAACCCTTTTGAATGATCAAAAAAATTCCAAAAATCAAAAAAAATTTTCCCCCCCAAATTGTTTTAAAAAGGGACTTTTATTTGGGAAAAAGAATGTGTGTAAAAAGAACTCCTTTTACACATTTTAGTTTCCCAATGAGGGAAAAAAAAAAGCCCTTTTTTTGCCGGCCCCTTGTCTTTTAAGTCCAAAGAATCCCCCCATTTTAAATAAAGGGGGAAATCAAAATTGAATGTTTTCGGACCTTTTTTTCTTTCCCGATTCACCACCCCATATAAAAATGGTGAACAAAGGTTTGGGCCCTTTTTATTTGTTTTTCCTCTTGTCCTCATGTCAAAAAGCCCCCATTTAAAACAACAACAGAAAAGCCCTGAAGGCACACCACATAATATCGTGCGCACAGTGAGGGTGGTGATGAGACAGACGTGGGGTGTGGTGTTTGAAAGCGAGTAAGCTGTGTGGCGAATAGTGGACAGAATGAAAGCTAAAAAAAAAAACACACACAACAAAAAACTAATATATAAATATATATATAGTGGTATACTACACACATACTTGTGGTAAGACATGAACTTGGGGTCCAAGGAGCATGAGGGAAGATGTAAAAAAAAACAAAACAAACAAAAATGAAAGGCACACCACAAGTAGGCGCACAGTGAGCGTGGTGATGAAGAACAAAGAAACAGAGTGGGGTTTATGAAAGGGTAAGTGGTGTGAAAACAAAGAAAGCTAAAAAAAAAAAACAGACAACAAAAAAAAAAATAAGTGAAAGGTGACACACAGAAGAGGGGAGAGGTTGCGTAGAGTAAAAGAACAAGAAAAAGGAAAGGGACACACAGAAGGGAGTGTGCGGAGAAAAAAACAAAATCAAAGGGAAAGGTGACACACAGAGAGAGGGGAGAGGTGTGCGTGGTAGAAAGAAAAGAAAAGCAAAGCAAAAAGGGGAGGAAGCCAGCAAAGTGAAAAGGCTCACATTATCAGTGGACATTCACAAAAAAAGACTATCATTTCACTTGAAATTCATATAAACAAAAATCTATCATTTATGGCCTCTCCTTTCCCCCTTGCAAAAGCACAATAATATAATCGTGATCAAGTAGCATTGAGCACAGTTCGCTTTCACACACACACACACACACACCACCACACGCACAACAACGATAAACAGAACGAAAGGAGATGAACGAGAGAGAGGTGGAGAGATGGAGGAAGGGACAAAAAGAACCCAAGAGCGTCCCCCTCCTCCATCCAATAGGGAAAATTAAACACCAAGTGCATTACACCCCTCACTCGGTCATATCTACGCCTGACACATCAACGAATAATGTCACCAACGACAAACGGATGAAACGCACTGACAGACACTTGCGCAAATGGAGGAGAAGTCCTTAAATTATTTTTTGATATAGTCAGAAGTGAATACAACCAAATTTATCTCCACACCTATGCATATACAAGGCTACACAATTTTACATGAATACCAGTCCCCCTACATACAACATAACGTTCAAGCAATGAAACAGATTATATATATATATATATATATAATATATATATATATATATATATATATATATATATAAATATATATGTACCAAATGACTTGTGATAGGACGAACAAATGGCTCCCTCCACTCCCAGTCTCACTGAAGGACCGGGCCCAGTGGAGGAAAAACACGTCTGTGGGACAGACACTGGAAAATAAGTAAGAGAGAGCTCTCACGACGGCTGATGGGCCCCTTCCTTGACTTACTCCTACCGAAAAAACAAAACAAATGGCGACTCTCCCCAAAACCCAAAATTGCCGCCAGCTCCCCCTGGGAGCTATGAGAGTTACGGGAACTTCGAGACGCCGCGAAAAAGTGCAAAACACGGAAGACGTGTGTCCCACGCGTTTTACACCAGGATATATATATATATATATATAAATAAAAATATATATATAAAGATAGTATGATAAATAAAAACAGGGAAGACGTGGACTAAAAGGAAAGGTGAAGGAAGAGGGGTCGAACACACACAGAACAAGACGGAGACAGACTGTGTACTTAAACAGGAATAGTGTCCTGAACAGACACAGAACCTGGCCCCCCCCAAAAAAAAAACTTAGTCCCTGGTCAAATCCCCCCCCCGGAACCCTGAGGCCGAAATCCAAGACAAAAGACTGGTAAACGGCATCCAACCAGAATTTTTTAAAAAAAAAAAATAAAATAATTATATATTATTATTAAATATAAATCCTACCTTTGAAAAAAAGTATGGTGGGGGAGTCCAACCACAGACTGGAAACAAAGAAACACTAACAATAGTCTGAAATACATTTTTTCCTGACAACCTCCCAAAAGAAAAGTACGGGTAAACCCTAGCCCAAATTCCCCCCTTTTTAAAACCAAAAAACCTAACAAATCCCCGGGAAAACAGCCCAAAAATTTTACAAGTGGATAAAAAGGGACAAACATATACTAAAAACCCATTTTTTCTTTTAAAAGGTAAAAAAACCTTTTAAAGCAAATAGGGAATTACCAAAAAAAACCCCGGGGAACCCCAATGCCTTTACTAACGGGGATAATAAAGCCCAAAGGGGAAAAAAAGGGGGCCCAACCTCCCCAAGGGAAATTAGCAATTTTTTGGGGAAAAGCCAAAAGTCCCCAATTGCAGAATGTGCCTGAAAAGGGTTTTCCCCAACAATGCAAAGCCCCGGGGCCCCCTTCTGGGGCAATCAAGGGATTTAAGGGGGGCCCCGTTTCTGGAAAAACTGGCAAAAGAAAGGGGAAAAATTTGTGGCCCAAAACCAAGAAACCCCCCCCGGGGGTTTTTAAAGTCTGCTCCTGTCAACTTCTTGCTTGCATAGGCAACAGGTTAAGGGCCCCTTTCCCCTTTAAACCTGGGGAAACCGCACCAATCCCTGACTGAGGCATCATCCTGACACAAAGGGAAGTTTTGGGGGCTGAAGTTGCGCCAGGGTTTTGATGTCAGAGCCACTTCAAGCATCAATGCTTCTGACATTGGGGGGTCCCCCCTTTACCTTCTCTGGTTGCCTGGGTTTTGTCTTTTCCCTGAGTGGAAGTGCAATTCACAAATGAGGAAAAAATTTGCGGGAGAATCCAGCCAACCCAAGAAAAATCTCGTTCCCGCTTGGTTGTTGGAGGGGTTTTTCCTTTTCAATCTTCTGAACTTGTCCTCCTCTGGCAGGGGAAAATTTCGAACACATCCCCCGGGAAAAAGATTTCAGTTTTCCCCCAACGACACTTTCTGGGGTTGGGAGAAAGCGTCTTGCCCAAATCTCTGGAAAAATGTACTCATGTATTAAGGTTGTGTTTAAAAAAAAAAGTTGAACCCTTTTTTACTGCAAAAATTTTCCCTCGTACACCATACTATCTGGTCACTTTCCGCCTGTGTTTTGAAATCCCGTTTCGATTTTTTTGGGGGGGAAACTACCAGGTGTCCACAGTACTGTGGGCCGGGGGGGCTTTTTGTTCCTTGCTCATCAGTACAAATCAAAAAATTGTAGAGCAGGGAAAACCAAAAAAAAAACCCCCAAGGTTTCAAACAAAAAACTAAAAGTTACGCCAATTTTTGAAACTATGCAGAGAAGCCGAGACACTGACACTATACTTTCTATTGCAAAGTTGACACTTTTGGTACCAACGGGCAAGCCGAATATATCTGGACTCTGACATCCTCACAGCATGTACCTGGACAAGACAACAAACGAGGGGGTTCCCAACCACTGAGGGAAACTATTTTCATACCATGGAAACCACAAAACTTGATTTTACTGAAATTAGGCCCGGGGTCCAGGGCCCGCCAGGGCCCCGGGGGGACGGGGGACGCCCCTTGGGGTCCAGGGGGGCGAAGCCCCCCGGGCGAAATTGATTTTTTAATTTTTTTGGCCAAAATTTTTTGGCTCCCTGCACCAGAAAACTTAATTGGGAAAATATTTCTGCATAAAAAACTTAACTGTAACAGCTTTTGTGATTAGTTAAACTTTTTGTTCCTTAATTCATTAAAAAGAATAAAAATAAATTCATGGCTTATTTTAAAACCGGGAAAATATCTTAAAGGAAAATAAAACCCGAATAAAAACTCAAAAGGAAATTTTTTTTCACCCAAACTGAACTGATCAAAACATTCCAAAAACAACAAAATTTTCCCCCCACAAATTGTTTAAAATGGTCCTTTACTTTTTGAATAAAGACGTGTGAAAAAAGAACATCATCCACACATTTGGAGCACAATAGGAACCAAAGTGCCTTTTTTTGCCGCCCCATTTGTCTTTAAGTCCAAAGAATCACCCCATTTTAAATAAGGAAAATCAAAGTTGACAGTTGTCAGCACTTTTTTTTTCTTTCCTAGCATTCACACCACATATGAAAATGGATAAACAAAGGGGCCTCTTTTGTCATTTCCCTCTTGTCCCACTGTAAAAAAAGCCACCATATACATGAAGTATAATTCATCCTTTAAATCATTTTCAAAATTTGCCCCATAAAAAAAAAGTGCAAAGCTGTCACCCACTTTTCTATCATTTTCCATGGTGTCAAACAAAAGCGGCGAGTCAAAAAAGATTCCTGTTGATTTTAATTAAGCTCATTATAATGAAATTCTCTTGCCCTGAAAAACAATGAGTGGTAAAAAGGAAAAAAGAAGAAAAAAAAAGTCTTTAGTCCATGGGGATTTGAAAAATGCCCATTTTGCACCACCAGTTTTTCTTTTTCTACGGGAGCCGGGTACTGGAGACAAGGACCCCGGAAGAAGCAGATAAAATGGCGGGGCACAGAGGGACATACAGAGGGTAAAATGTTGACAGGGGGGGCTGCACTGAAATAGGCTGACGGGAGGGACAGTGCAAATTTTTTTTTGGCTGCTTGTGATAAAAAACCGAGGGGGAAATTGGTAAAGTGTTGGAGGATTAGGATTTCTGTTTTTCCACCTTTTTTTTTTCCCAAAAAAGTATGATAACAAACATGATTTTTTTAAAAGGGAAAGGAACAAAAAAAAATAAATAAATAATAAACAACTTTTTTAAAGGAAAGGAACTAAAAAAAAAAAAAAAACAAAAAAAATGAAAACGCAAAAACAAAACCCCCCCTAAAAATAAAAAAATCTAAGAATCCATACCACTAAAAGTAATAAAAAAAAAAAAAAAAGGGAAAATTTATCTTTAAAAAAACCCAAACTTAAAAAATTTGGGAAAACCCCCCCCCCCCCCCCCCCCCCCCCCCCCCCCCCCCCCCCCCCCCCCCCCCCCCCCCCCCCCCCCCCCCCCCCCCCCGATATACATTAAATTTTTCCCCCCCACCAAAAATATGAACATAATTAATTAGCCCCCCCCCTTTTTAACTTTTTTTTGCGCTCCCCCATTCCGTCGCGTTTATACCGTTATCGCTTCGCGAACGTATTGTTTCCAGATCCAGATCCAGATCCAATCCCCCCCCCCCCCCCCCCCCCCCCCCCAATAAAATTTTTTTTATTTGATTCAAACTTTAGCAAAAAATAAAAAAAATTTAACTCCCCTTCGTGTTTTTTGGTTAAAAATCCTATTTTAGGGGCGCAAAACATTTGAGCCCCGATCCGACCGAAATGTGGAGCACGATTGGGCCAAAACGGCCTTCGTTTATTCGTCCCCTTTGTCCCCCTTTCGGGGTTCACCCCCCCTAACTAAAACCATCGTTCTGCTTTGGAGTAGACTGGGTCCCCCGTGACTTTTTTCCCGTTTACTTTTTTCCCTTGTTTTCTTTTCCGATCACCCCCAACCCCAACCCCAATTGTTTTGCGCCGCTAAAAAAAGGGTTTATCCTTTTTTCTTATGCTCTAGGGGATCAGCATGGCTTTGAATTTCTTTTTTTTTGTTCGCTCCGTAACTGACGTTTTTGAACAACGTGCAGAAACACATGCCGGGCCCATTTTTTTCTTGCACCACTTCGTATTTTGCCGTCGCATCATTTCGTTTTCCATTGCCATTCCCTTTTTTTCTAAACTTGCCCCGATGCATGCCACGGACTCCTTCTTTCAAAAAAGCCCTACACTTAATTTCTGGGCACCCTGCAAACTTCGTTGTCAGTCAGACGCCCAGTGTTAGCCTGTGAAGATGCCGGAAAAACAGAAACAGCTACTTCCGGGAGGAGATGGAAAACTTGGGTCGAACACAAAATCGGAACCGATAAATCGGTTGGGTTTTTTTTTTTTTTTTTTTTTTAAATTTACAGAATTCCCCAGACGAAAGTCATTTTTACGGATTTCCGCCATAGCGGAAAATTTCACCCAGCTACGCCCATGATCATTGTTCGCAGGTCTTTCGATCAAAAGAACGTTAAAAAGAGTTCGGATTTATTTTTTTGGCCAGAGTCACAAAAAAAAATTACACGTTTTGTCGTCTTGTGATATTTGCCAAAGAAAACAACAACTCAAAAAGGGCGCGTCCCATGTGCACCTTTGCACAAAATGCCCCTATTTTCGGTTCCGTTTCGGCAGGTGGCCATTGACCTTGTTGGCCCTTTCCCACCGTCTTCCTCAGAGAATCGGTTTATCCTCACTTTGATACTGTATCTGTCGCTGAGGCACTACTCTCTATTTTTTCCAGAGTAGGACTTCCGAGGAAATTTTGTCAGATTGCGGGACACAGTTCATTTCAGAACTCATGAAGGAAATATACAGACTGCTGTCGATCTCTTCTGTTTCAACCATGCCATACCATCCCCAGTCCAATGGAATGGTTGAAAGATTTGACAGGAAAACTGACTTGTATAAGGACTTTGCTGACAGGAAAGCAAAGGCACGTTCATTCACTGAATCAGTGTAGGTGACAAGGTACTTGTCCTGCTGACAGACGAGCACAACAAACTGTTTTAAGAGCTCTTCCATCAGGGAAAGCTGCATATTGCGATTATGAAATTATACAATAGATTATGATGTTTTTGATCCTGGAGACGACATGAGTGAAATGACTCCTTTGACACAGCATCGCTCAGAGCTCTCAATGCGGCGTGAATTAACAGAAAGTCATGTTAGATCATTGTACCAAAATTTAGGCCTTGAACCTCCCGAAGTTTTAGACCCTAATGATTTTGAACGAGATGATGATGGCCATTTGTTTGTAAGAAACGACCAAGGACAACGCGTTCAGCTTACAACTAAACGAGACCCATTAAAGTTTTTAGCCGTGGGTTCAATTAGACAAAGACTCCCTGCGAGCGTACAAAATCGCCTTGGCATTGCTAAACCAAAATTAGATAGGGATGCAGTTGCTAAACTTCAAAACACACTGCAAGAACTTCCAACAGCTAACCAAATACAAAACATGGAACTTCAAGTTTTAAATCAATCAGCAGATGAAATAATAAATGCAATAGAAGCAGAAACCAGTTTTTCAGAAGAAACAGCGTTAAAAACAATTAATGATTCCCCATTGCCTATGCGGGAAATAGCGGCCCTTGATCATGCTTTGAGAAGCATCAGAGGCGAATTAACAAACAATTTAGCAAAACTAGGTGAACTAGATGAGCATATAAAAAGAGAAAAAGAAAAACTCGTTGAGGCTGATGACGCCAACTTAGGGCATGATATTAAAGAAAGAATAACCCAAAGACTAAAAGATCTTGAACAAGAGAGATCAGCAAGACTAGAAGTGTTGTCTACTAACCGAGAACAATTGCGAACTCAAGTGAGCAGAATAAGAGAAACTATCCAAAGAATTTTATATGAAGACACAACACTAGCAGAAAGAATAAGAACACTGTTTAGAGAGCAAGGAGTCACATTAGTAAGCGTTATAACAGCCTTAGGATTTGCAATAAGTACACTGGTGATGGCTATTACAGGCGGCGGTGGTCAAGGGCCGTGCCTCCACCACCATCGCCTCCATCACCGCCTGATAAATCATGGGTAAAAAAACAGCTTGATCATCTTGCGGATTTATTAAAAAAATTAGCCGGTAAAGCTATAGACTCTTTACCGGGTATATTAGGGGGTGTTGTTAGCTGGCTTTTGTCTACTGCAGGCAAAGTAGTTGGCTTTATGGCTGAGCACTTATGGGCATTAGTTCTCTTAATAGTTGGGTTAATTTTTAGTAAGATAAAGACCAAGTAATCCTAGGCCAGTTAATCCAAGAACAAGTGCTGTCTTTTCATATTCATGGTCGTTATTTTTTTCGTAGTCTTCAACAGTCTTCGGGCTTTGGGCCACGGGGATTGGATGACTTATTCTTGGGGGTCATCTTGTTTTTTTACTGCTTGCAATATTACTGGCTCAGAATTTATTTCGTTTTTTCCGACCTTCTGTTCATTGCCTGCCACAAGGATTTCATTATTGTAGTTTATTATTGTTCCTATCTGGAGTCTGAGGTCAGAAGGCAGCATGTATAAACCAGTGCCAACAGCTAAGTCTACTTTCGATCTTGCGTATTGTAAAACATTTTGGTACCTTTTAATACTTGAAGGTAAATCAACTGTAGAATTAATTGCGTCCTCTAAATTTGCTAAGTATTGTTTTTGTGCATCAAAACCAGTAGAAGGATCAGTTATGCTCGATCTCGTTTGTGCTTGCGAACCTAGCAAACACCAAACGTAAGTACGAACAGAGTCGTTTATTCGTTCTATTCCTGCTTTAGTTAGGCCCTTAGAAGTGTCTAAGATAAATGTTGTCCATGCTGTTTTATGCTCTTGCTCTATGGACCCGAGGTGAACAGCTGTGCCTGAAGAGAAAGATGTGTAAGGAGGATTCCAGTCATAGTTATACTTTCTGTGCACGCCCCAAAAATAAGGGTGCCTAGACCATGATTAAGATCCAACTTTTGTCTAAAGTCTGTCTTAGCCTTAATATGAATTCGTTACAGATCCTTTCAAAAGCCTTCATGTCTATTCTGTTGCTAAATGGATTAAACGGTTTGTCATTTGGTAATGGAGCTTGCAGTTCAGTCAAAATACGCCTGAAGGTGTAATAGAAATGAAATCTGTACACTGACCTCACCAAAGGATCAGGATGATTTAAATGATCAGCATACGACACTCCACACCCAGTTGATGCACAAAACACAGCAAAGTTTAACTGGTTCTGATAAAACTGCATCGGATGACTAAACCACACTTTCGGATGTAGTCTTTTTTAATAGGGGGGTTAAGATATCTGTTTAATGGAGTACTCACCTTTACTTGAAAGGTGTCAGACTGAGTCACAGAAATGTCGAGAGTATCAGTTGTTATATTTTTAAGATTGTAGTGCGGCCCAACAGAATATTTTGCGCCAGTATATTTGAATGCACTCATTTTTATTTCGTTTAAAAAATGTTTGTAACAATAACAACTCAAGACCGTCCTTCGTTTTTAGAACATGCTATTGATAACAATTGCGGAAGCAGAATGGTTGTGGCTTCATGAAATTTTTTACAAAGTTGTATGGTTTAATATAAGTGAATCGAAGAATAATAATAAGATTCTAAAAGTTGACAAAACAGGGGCCAAAGTTAGCCAGTTAACAATACTGATGGTTATTACGGGTTTTGCTCACTAAAAGAAGCAATGAGTAACTTCGACATTACCCTCAAACTTAACAATGCAAATCTAAAAACAATGTTAACATTCAAGTCTGAAGAAGAAGCAGGTTACTATTTTGATAAAGAGCTAGCTAAAATGTTAGGCTTTGCAGCTGACAATCATAGATTTAGAGTTACACCAAACAAAACTACTTATGAGGGGGAAAATCCGCTCGATCTTGCATTACATTCATTACTTTATGTTCATTTGGATGAGCTGAGCACTGATGAAAACTTATATGATGGAAGGCCCTCAACTGTTTTAAGAGCTCTTCCATCAGGGAAAGCTGCATATTGCGATTATGAAATTATACAATTCCCTAATTTACAGTTTAAAAGATTAGTTTGTGGAGGGTCGGATCATTTAATATAAAAATCGCAGACAAAGCGGGGAAAGTTGTGAAATGTGATAACCTACACATTGTTTTGGAAATAAAATAATAAGTTGTACTAAAAAATAATGTCGCGTGGGCCAGAAGAATCAGGAGTTACATCAGCGCCTGTGAGGTGTATAACCTTAGAATTAAAAGACCTTGCAGACGTTGCGGACTTTGAACAGAACGGTGAGATAGGCACTTTGTATGGGTTTGAGTACACTAAAGATGGCGATTATAAACGCAAAGAGGTTGGCGACAACAAAAAGTTTCCTAAACTAGAACAACTGCGCAATCTAGAGGCAAATAATGTTGGCCAGTATGAATATAAAATAGTTCGAAAACCTGACCTCAAATGGCACTTAGAACCATATTTAGAATGGGACATAAAATTTGAATTCATAAGCCCATTTACATTTTTTAGCCGTCAAAAAGTTTCAGAAAAGCATTCAACTCTGGCCCTTTACATGTAAGTCTTATGCCGGACGACAATAGTCGGAAAGAAATTGAAATAACGCCGTATGGGAAAAAACAGTACATCCTCCACAGAAAAGAAACAGTTTTAAAAAAAGCTTCTACAAAATTACAGTTCTTTCCAAGCAGAAAATTAGGAGACACGTTCACAATAATATTTGAAATTTCTGTCTTTAAAGATGTGGAGAGGGATGGGGTTGTGGGCGTTAGTGACGACCTTATAAAAGGAATTAATATTAGCTGGCAAAACTTAGACGTTAAACGTCTTAAAGTTACCATCGTCGTTCTTCACAATGGTGAGGATATTAAGGTTATAACAACAAGCAACAAAATCACTGTTGACTTAAATAGAAACAATCTTACAGAACTGAATTGGATTAATCTTACACATTTAGGTCTTATAGGGTTTTATTATACTGAACAAGTTTTGACAGAGAGTATGATAAACATAATAACTGAATTAGATTAAATTCTGCTATAAAACCATGGAGCAGTTAAACTTTATGACAAAAACTCCTCATTGCTCATTGATTTGTGGGCAGACTGGTTGTGGAAAAACAATATTTGTCCTAGACTTATTACAAACAGTTTATCGCTATAATTTTGATCATATTGTGATTTTCTGCCCAACACTTAAATGGAACAAAGCATATCATGATAGAAGGTTTTATATGGACAGATGATGACATATATTTAGTTGATCCTAGCAATAAACTGAGTGAGTGTTTAGAACAGTTTTATAGACTGTTTGAAGGAACGCAGACACTATTTATTATAGATGACTGTTCGGCAGAAAGAGACATAGTTTAAAAAAAAGAAATACTTTGTCGAAACTGGCTTTCAGTGGAAGACATGCTGGAATAAGTGTGTGGATTTTATGTCAGAAATATAACTCGCTTTTAAAAGACTTTAGAGAACAGTTAAAGACTGTAGTTTTATTTCACATGAAAGACAGAGACTCATTTGATGAATGTTTGCGCGAAAATGATGTTATTGAAAATGATCAAGAAGTAGAAAGAAACTCGTGGAGAGCGTGGCAGCAGAGAGTCCTCAGAAGAGAAGCCCCCTTCAAGCAAGTGTTTCGGCCCTTATCTCCTGACACTCTAGGGGGTTGGGCCACACCCGGTTCATGACTCCGGATGTCCCTCTGCTGCCCCTTTTTTTTTCCCCATCTTGGGACGAGCCATGGCTGGGATTCGAACCCATGACCCTCTGGACATGCTCATTTTCTACTTAATGACTCGCGCTTTAACCACTGAGCCACAGGGACACCTGATATTTGTAGGGAAATTAAGCCTTATGAAGTTCACTTTTGTTCCTCCTTGACCAGATCCAGCTTGAACACCTCTCTGCCGCTTCTGCCATTGCTTTCAGGGCTCTGGTTTTTTCCTTCCCTGCAACTGAGAGCTGTTTCATGAGGCTGTATGCAGACGTTCCTACAAACCCCCTAGCTCCAATTTCTGCAGTGAGGACTTTGACCTGATAGCCTTCTCTCCTCAGGCTGTTTGCCAGATCAGCATACTTTTCAGTCTTGTAGATTTGAGCTGCCTCCATTCTGTTCTCATATGGCACCGTGAGCTCGATCATGATCAGCTGCTTGGTTGACTTAGAGTGGACTACTATTCTGGTCTCATGCCACTCTTGCTGATGATCTCTGGGTGACTCTTCCATTCTGGGAGGTCTGCAGTGCACTCCCAGTCATCTGCCCCATCCAGCAGACTCTGCCTGCATGTTTCGAGTGGCACTGTTGTTCTTGGCCATGATTTGCTGCCTCCTGCCGTGAAGAATGTTGCGGGTGCTTTTGGAGTCCTGATTCTCCCTTTTGTGGTGTTGGTACTAGCCCAGACTACTTGTACAATTTCTTTGAGCACTTGGTTGTGCCTCCATGTGTACCTTCCTTGAGCCAGGGCTACTTTACATGAGCTTAGAACATGCTCCACTGTTTGTTTTTTATGGCAGAGGGGCATGCAGGATCGTCTGTTTTCCCCCACTTCACCAGGTTTGCATTTGAGGGCAGAAGGTCATATGCAGATCTGAGAATGAAGCTGATCCTGAGAGGGCCATGTGCCAAATGTCATTCCAAGTTAGACTTCTTTGGAGTGCATTCTCCCACGTTGTCCATTGCCCTTGCTGGCTCTGCTGGACTGCTTTTTGGAGTCTTTTTTGGTCTTCTTCTTTTCTCATCTCCTGAATCATCATGTCTCTTTTGGCTTTTCCTTTGGCCTTTGACCACCATTCAGTTTTGGTCACCCCCAGTCCTTGTCTGTTGGTCTGTGTGTGTCCTGTTATTTCTCTGATCTTGAGACTTTCTTTTGCAGAATCCATCGCCTCTTGAACTTTCCATTTTCTGCCTGTCTTCAGCTGGGGCTTGATTGCTTCTACCACCTTGTCTCCTGAGTCCTCCAGCATGCTTTGAAGTCTGATCTTCCCTGCTTTGTATTCCTCCAGGATGGATTTCAGTGGTAGTTTGAGCTTTGCTTGGCGACAGTACAGCGCGATGTCAGTCAGACAGGGTGGGACACCAAGCCATTTCCTTGTGAACTTGTTGATTTTGGCTTCCATTGCCTCCACTGTGCTGGTGCAGATGTCGTATATCATCAGAGGCCATAGGAGCTTTGTATCAGCATGAACTGCAGACACCAGACCTTGTATTTGCCAGGGAGCCCACACTGGTCAATGGTCTCCAAGCCTTCTTCCGCCATCTGCTTGGTTTCTTTTGCTCTTTGTGTGTCTTTCAGCGTATCATCATACCATCTTCCAAGGCTCTTGACTGGTTCTTCTGTGACTGTTGGAATGGCCTGGTTGGCAACACTGAAGACCACAGATTCGGCCACTTTTCCTTTCCTCAGTGAGAGAAAAACATAGGATTAAGCAAAAACTGAAATCTGAAAAGTTTAGTAAATTAGTATTGAAAACGGATAATCCTACACAGTATGTTTGTTTGTAGATAATCGTTATTTTTTGGTTACTTGTCAGAGAACAGAAAAACACCGATTCTGGAGTCGCCCGGTCGAAACTGGTTGAGACCGGGTGAGCCAGAATCGGTGTTTTTCTGTTCTCTATGGGGCTCTTAGTTTGATAATCAGTGGTTGTCATGAAAAATGTAATATATCTGTGCTCTTGAGATGACTGAATAGGCGAATTCCCGACAATTCTTTTAATACCAAACTCGACTAGGTTTATTTTCCTGTAGATAATGTAGATACGGCATGAAAGCTTGTACACAAGAGGTCAGGCGATATTCAAACAATGACAACACACACACACAATTGTGAAAGAATGACGTCATCACTTTCTGGGAACTTAATTTTCCCTAGTTAACTAGTACACAAGTTTGATACATGCCTCTGCTTGGACTACAACAACAAAAATGTTGGGTCAGAAATGTGTAAGGCTTGTTTGTTCGGCCCTATAACTAAGTGTCTCGAATGGGACAGAAAATTAAAGCTGTGCCACCCTCTTCAAAAGGTTTCCATTGATAGACAGACCTCTACAATACTGCTGAGTGACTGCACTCTGAGATATATTAATATCCCTAGGGCCAGTGCTCAGTTGGAGTGTGCCGACAATCTGACGGTCCCCAGCCTGACTCGGTGGGTTACAAAGCAGACACCCACCCACACCGTGATGCAGGCTACCTTCCATGTGGGGGCTGGTGACTGCAGCAAGCTCTTAGCATCACAGCCAGCTGGTGCAATATCAACGCAGCAGTGGCGAGAGCTCATTGTGCAGTGCCACCGAGTCTTCCCCAAAGCCCAACTTCAGGCCTCTGCAATTATCCCGGCAAGAGGGCGGCACCCTCTGAACACCATCATCCGCCCAGCAACGACCACCTTCAGGAGGCCTGTTCAGCAATGGGGATTAAATTCATCACCATTGTGCCACCTCACCACCCACGCGGTGCCCCGAGACTGGCGTTGTACCACAACTCTACACAACCCAGCAGGAAGGGAGTGGAACGTGTGACACAAAACCTCTTCCCCCTAGACGACAGGCCCTCCACCCACCCCTACACGCCACACGTCTCGTGTTACCAACAGCGCACGACGTCCCAGATCCCCTCTCCTCCCTCCCCCATCCACCCTCTCAGAATTCCCAAACTTCCGTCCGTTTACGCACTTCTCATTTGTCTCCCCCCTCTCCCCTCCAGGAAGCCCTTTAAGACCATCCACTCACTGTGCTACACAAGGGACCCAAGATTGTTCAGCCAGCTCTCGCTCTGCTGCCCAGATAACACCAAAACTATTGACACAGCACTGTCCTACTGATACCATTGGAAATAAAGATTATCATCATCATCACATCATCCCTCCCTCTTCTCTCCCCCATCTCTCTCTCTCTCACGACACACACCTCTATATATCTCTCCACTTTACACATACACACACAGGCGCGCGGGCATTACACACCACAACTCGCTGCGAGCAGCGTGTGCACATACAGCACCGTATGTGTGCGTGTACACACACACACACACACACACGCACGCGCAATACACACAACGCGACGCACGCTCGCCTACGCCACGCACGCCGCACCACGCACGCACACACACAACACACACACACACACACACACACACACACCCACACACACACACACACACACAACAACACTCATTGATAGCCTCACCTTCTCTTACTCGTACCTGCAGCAAGGGGGTAAGGCGTTTAGGATGTCCGCTGTCCTTCCCTAGATTTAGAATTTTTGTCCCCTTCCCCAGGACGATAGCCCAAACTCTTTCCCAGCTCTGAATTTAGCTGGGGGCGGATGGGGGGCATGGCTTGGGGAGTCAAAGTCCCTTCCCACTCTCATAAATATCTATTTCCTTCCACTTTTTCTATCGTTCATTGGATTTCCCCTATTACCCCCCTAGTGTGGATCGACTTCACCTCCGTCACTCAACTAGTGAGGTGTGGAGTTGATTCACTGCACATCCAAATAAACATCTTTTTTTCAAAATTTTTTCTTTTGGGTTTGTTTTTTGTGTGTTTTTCTGACTGTATATTATTAGATAAGTTTATTGGTATGTGTTGTTAGTAATATAGTGGTGTATTATTATTTGAATACTTGAGACGCGTCTCTCAGCTTTACGGGAGACAGTTGCCATTAGGTGCTGTTTGAGGCCTCTTTTTTCGCATTTTCTGTATTTCCTCCCCTATCTTACCGGACCTGGTCCTGTTCTTTTCATTCCTTTTCACCCCCTTTACAAAAATCTCCAAACCTCTCTTCAATAGGCGCCTATCTAGCTTCTTATCATCATTTGTCACCTTTAGGTAGGATTTCCGTTAGTGTCCGTTCTCTTCTCCCCCCTCTTTTTTAATTGTTCGTTGATTCATTTGTTTTGGTAACTCAATATTCACTTATTTTTTGGGGCGATTCATTTGTTTTGTGAACTCATCTATTTTGTTTTAACCAAAAACTAAGTAAGAAAGCAACAACTACATATGATCAGTTAAGAACTAAACATTATAAAGAATTTATTTCCGGAAAAACTTTATATTTTTATGTTTTCTTTTCATTGGGAAAAAAAGAGCTATTGTATTGGGATTTATTTTTTTTAGCTGTCTTTCCTCAAGAAAGAATATTGGTGCAAATCTCTTTGGGAAAGAAATCACATGCTTATTCTTATGAGTGCATTTTCTTTGTAAGCCTTTTATTACTATCCTGTTTATACAGGCATTTTCGATTCTTTATTTGTGACATACTGAACAAAGTTTGTTTTTTTGGAAACGTATAACATCAACCTCATCGCCTTATTTAGTACCCATTTAGTCATTGTTTCTGGTTTTTGTTTGTGTAACTATTCATATGGAAAAATTTTGATGAATATGACGACAGGCCGAGCGTTTAGGCTTTGAAGGTGAAAATTAGCAAATTATGTCCAAAATGTCTGGACAGGGCAACAGAGAGAAAGAGAGAAGAGAGAGGTAAAAAACAGAAACACCTAGAAGAAAAAGATAAAGGACACAAGAAAATCTAAAAGATTAGAGTTTGAAGAAAAAAAAACCCTACAGAAAGAGATGGAAGAAAAATTAAAAAAAGATTAGTTTGAGGGGGAAAAAAAACTGCAGACAGAGAAAGAGGATAAGGAATGGCAAATTGATTGGACAACTTGAATTAGAGACTGATGCAACATTAAAAAAAAATACCGACATCGAGAGAACTCCCAACAACGTCCACACCGGTCGGTTCCACGCAATCCCATTTCATCCAAGTCAACATATAATTCGATGTTGCTGCCGTTTGAAGAAAAAAACAGACGACATTGACAGTTTTTCTTTTTTTCGTTTCGAGAACCATGCTACATCGTCGTGGTTGGCCAAAGGAGAAGTGGACATTGTTTTCACGTCGCTGTTTAAGGGAAGATTCTTTAGGCCACTATACCACACACTCGAGCAAAAGAAAGGTTGTGACTTGGGGACATTACAAGAAAGAAGAACTCTAACGAAGTTTCAGTGTTCAGCTGGACCCGTTTTCGTGAGCGTTTACGGTCAGTTTCGTCCTGACCAAGAGAATCATTTCCGTCATTTTTGTTGTTGTTTTGTTGTTGTTGTTGTTAGATAAAATGAGTCACGTTTAGGACAGATGGCTAGAGCCAACAAAGACGAATAAGTCTTTCGAATCATTGCGAGATTTGCTACTTCAAAGAGCAACTTTTTCAGAGCGTCAGCAAGATTTGGCCCACTTTTCTTAAAGAAAGACAGTTTCAAAGCGTTGACGAAATGAGTCAATGGCGGTTCAGTAGAACCATACTGTATTGCCTCATTCGGATAAAGGAGTTGCCCGCAAGGGGGAAGTCGTCCCTTTTTTTCGAGTCACACGCGGCATTTCAAATACATCTGGGACAAGGAAACTATACAAGAGAATGCCGCATTCATTCCAAAGGTCCCTCAAGGTTACCACGTCGTTTGCAACAGACAAAGACCTTTCCGCGGCCAGGGCCATTCGGTTTCTGCTGTGATTACCGTCAGTCTACCGATACTCACCACTGAAAGAACCTATTCCTTTCCGAGGGCGTGGTGAACAACACCGCGCAGACCCTTTGGTCCAGTTTCCATGACATGTTGAGGTCACCAGATTGACAGTAAAACCATTGTCACCGATCGGGCAGTAGTAAACACCACCGACCATGTGTTTGGGAGTAATGGTAGTTTTAAAAAAGCGTTGCGTGAGTATGTGTGTGTGCGAGTTGCGTGTGGTTAAATTGGGGTTTTGGTTAAGGTGGAAGGTAGGCTAGAAGGGTGCTGGGGAAATAAGATACACAATATACTGAGGTTCCAATCTTGACTTGTTGAGGGTGGAAGCGGAGTTGTTTCATTCCCGATTGTTTACCTATTGTTACTTTGGTTCTAACACTAGAGAAGGGCGGGCAGGCAAAATATCGCTGTTGTTGTGTTGCAAGTCTGTGAGTGGTTGTGGTAAATTGGACGTGCTGTTGCACAGCAACAACCAAGTCCGAGGGTCCGCCGTGTCAGCTCTGCGGAGGGATACGCTGCACTTGACCAATCGCTGGTTTTGTGATGTGAGTAAGTTCGCTGAGTCCGACCAGGGTGGAATGCTTTGGGTAGCTTCACTTTCGTCCCTGTGTTCGTCGAGGTGGAACGGCGCCTTGTAGTTGCGGCGGCAGCGCCGTTAATCGAGCAGAGTCTTCGAGTCATAGTTAGTGCCAGGTCCTCGTCGGTCTGGTGTCCCCTTGGCCTTGCCGAGCCGTGTTGTCCTTCGTTGGCACCACTTCAGCCAGTTGCAGAACTGGTGGGTGGTTGATCGTCTGTCTGTCCCAGTTGGGTGATCCGTTATGTTCGAGTGTTGATGGTTCGTCGTGGTCTTGTAATTGTGCCGGTTTCGGTGTCTTCGTTGTTGGTACCACTTCAGCCATTAGCAGAACTGGTGTGGTTGAATCGTCTGTCTGTCCAGTTGGTGATCCGTATGTTCGTGGTGTTGTTGTTCGTCCGTGCCTGGTATTGTGCCGGGTTCTGTGTCGTCTCTGTTGCAGCCACTTCAGCCAGTTGCAGAACTGGTGTGGTTGATCGTTCTGTCTTCCAGTTGGTGGATCCGTTAAGTTCGTGGGTTGTGGTTCGAGTGCCCCTTGGCCTGTGCCGAGCCGTGTTGTCTTCTTGCAGCCACTTCAGCCATTGCAGAACGGTGTGGTTGATCGTCTGTCTGTCCAGGTTGGTGTATCCGTTATGTTCAGGTGTTGTGTTCGTCGGGTCCTTGTATTGATGCCGGGGTTTTGTTCGTCCGTTTTTGGCAGCCACTTCAGCCAGTTGCAGAACTGGTGTGTTTGATCGTCTGTCGGTCCAGGTTGGTGATTGTTAGGTTCATGGTGGTGTCATTCGTCATGTTGTGTTGTATTATGGCGAGTTGTACTGTAGTTGTCTCATGCTATGTTTAGTTGTATTATGGTTGTTGCGTATACTGGTTGTCTGGTATGATGTCGTCTTGGTTCTGTGATTGAAACTTCTTGTCAGCCGGCTTGTGTTGTTGCTTCTTTCTGTATATTCTGTAAGTAGTGTACATAGTGGTTCCTGAGTTCGATTGTCATGTGACAGTTTGGCTAGATAATGTGAGTTCGATATAATAACCGTTGATGGACGTGATGTAGATATTGGTTGTGATTATTTCATGTTATGTCAGTGGGAATACGAGGTTGCATTTTGTTGAGGATCATAGTATGAGTCAGGTGCAGATGTGTCCGTGTGAATCGTTAAGGGATTGTGCTCGATTTCAGTTGTAAATAGTAGTAGTTCGTTGAAATTGAGTAACGATGTCGGAGTTGACCTGCACAGCATTGGAATTGGTTAACTGTGCAGTAGGGCCAAGGCTAGTTGGTAGTCGAGTGGTGTATACTGGAGTACGGTCGTGACTATTCAACTTTTATTGGTGTCTTTTCACTTTCGTTACGAGTCATGGTTCTCGACGCGGGTGTCGTGCGCGTGCAGACTGTATCTGTGACGTACGTGTTTAGTACAGGACAGCGAGTACATATGGTTAGAAGTGGTTATGTGTGTTTTTTTTTTTTGTGTAAGTGACAGTCGTCACATGCAGGGATGTATGTGTTTGTGACAAAATAGGGTTGGAGAAAGATATCTTAGGTTGTAGGGAGACAGTCCCATTATGAATTTTAGTAGTCGGAAAGAAGGTAAGGTAAAGTTAAGGCGGGTAGCTCAGCAGTTGATAGGATAAAAACGAAGGATGTGCAGCATGTAATATTGTATGAAGTATGGTTGTGTTGGCATAACAAGGATTAACCACTGGGTTATCTGACAAGAGATGGCAAGAGAGTGGGGTGCTGGATGGAACCCTCCGGGGGGTTTACGACCTTGTCGTGGTCGGAGGGTTTGCGTGGTCCAGTGATCCTTAGGCTCTGCTGGCGGGGGCATCAATACTTGAAGATAGGCTGTTTTTTTCATACTGCTTCTAAGGCCTGAGAGGTGAAGATGCTGTATGGCCTAAGCGAAACGTGGTAAGAAGTTGATGCCCCTGGTAGGCTTCCCATGTCAGATAGGCTAAGGTGGGGAAATCCTGACTAAGAGTAACCCGCCTTTCTCCTTTTCTTGTTTTCTGCCTCCCTTAATTGGCCCTTTTCTATCTTCGTCCCCCCTTCAAGTCTTCTTTTCCACACTCCTTTTCTCTCTGTGGTCTCCTTAAGATCCGCCGCGTTTGCCGTGCGGTGCGACCTGTGTCGGAGGGGAATGAGATCCTGGTGATTGAGAGGGCCAGCGCTCTCAACACATCACTTTGGCTCGGACCTCTCCCTAGACAGGAGTACACTTTGGCCCGGGGTTTGTACTAAATCGGCTCCCCTTTTTGGGGGCTGGGTCAAAACAGGCATTTCTCCGGCTGGCCAAGGTAACCCTGCAGTGCTCAGCTCTCTGTTCCCGGGGGTTGAGCATGATCAGGGGGGATAGGGTTGGAAGGTTTTTGTCTGTTTATGTCTCTCCTGAAGCCTGGAAGGGTCAAGATAGTGATTCTTGGCCCTGGCCCTTAGTTGGACTCCAAGGTGGGTGGGTAAGGGAGAGATGAATCACAATAAACTAAATATGACTTCTTTAAAAAACATTCCCCCCAAAAGGAAGAGGAAGGCAGCATCCCCTATTTCAGGGGATTGTCATACAGATAGTGACTCCGATACCGAAGTTCGACAGAAACAGGTTTTTGGGCTTCCTGCTCGTGATGGAGGGGACGGAGCAGGAAAGACCCCTTTCAGCTCTGAGCCCGTTTGCCATTTAAAAGGGTTTTCAAGGAATAGCAGGCGACCCCTCGGTCCATCAAGAGGTTGAGGAATGGCTCATTTCTCATTCAAAGCAAATCACAAAAACAATCTGAACAGCTGCAGAAAGCAACAAAGCTTGTGGACAGGGAGATCAGGGTAACTCCCCACAAACAATTAAATTCATCCAAAGGTGTGATTCGATGCAGAGATCTAAAAGGGTGTTTCAGAGGCAGAAATAAAAACGGAGCTGGCGTCCCAGGGTGTGACGGAGGTGCGCAGGGTGACGGTCAGGAAGGGTTTCAGAGAGAGTGGCCACCAACACCCTCTTTCTGACCTTCTGCAGCCCTGTGCTGCCCTCGGTCATCAAAGTTGGTTACCTAAATGTTCATGTGCAGCTATATGTGCCGTCCCCATTGAGGTGCTTCAGGGGCCAGAGGTTTGGCCATGTCAGGGACCGCTGTTCTGGGCAGGAGGTATGTGGTATTTGCTGCAAGGCAACCCATGATGGGCCGTGTCATGATCCGGCACATTGTGCTAACTGCGGTGGCGACCATCCCCCCTCTTCACGAAACTGTCCCCTTTGGATTCAAGAATCTGCTAAAAACGAGTTAAAACGGAAAAGAAGATCTCATTTTTTGAAGCCCGGAAACAGGTTGTGGGCGTCAGACGCCGACAGCTTCTTCCTATGCTTCGGCTGTCAAGAAATCTCCTAGTTCCACTCGTAGTCGCTAGCCTGAGAATTCATGTTCTCGAAGCATC
>JAFLJL010003660.1:44449-58035 GCA_018398815.1 Conus ventricosus
TAAAAATTTATTTTTTTCGTTGTTTTTAAACCCACGTTTTTGTGTGTGTGGTGTGTTGTGTGTGTGTGTGTGTGTGTGTGTGGTGGGGTGTGTGAGCGTGCTTTGTGTGCGCGCGTTGCACGCGTGCACGCTTCACGCGCGATTATTCAGGGTCAGCTGAAGGGCTTCAGTGTACAGGTATCCCGTGGAGCCATGCTGATAAATTGGCTCACCTTGGGGAGAAAAAAAAGTTAGAGTCCTGTTAGTTGGAAGGAGAAAAATCCGTTTTTTTTTTTTTTTCAAGAGCGTTAGAGGGGATCTTCGGTTGTGACCGCGCCGGTGAGGTTTGGGTCCTCCGAGCCATCGAAGTGACGCTTTCTTGTGTCCTCGGTGAGGTGGCTGGTTTTCCTAGAGCCTGCAGTCCCCAGAGCTCACTCAGGGTTTTTGGCGAGTTATCTGTCTGTTGTGTGCATGTATCATTTTATTTGTTTGCTATTGTTTTATAGATATATAGGCATTTCTTGCTTTCCCATTTCTAAAAAAAACTTCACTTTCGTTAAAATTGGATTTAGACAGAGGGGGGAAAGGAACCCTAGTCAGCTGTCTCTTATTCCTTTCATTGTTGGTGTGGACCTTCGGTATTGAATAACTGGGGTTTATTTCATGTGTAAAAAAAACTTATCACAGAAAGGGTGAGATTCCGTTTTGGTACACCCCCCGACGAGTATTGCATCGTTATACCCTTTTACGGTAAACACATTGTTTGATGTTGTGTAATGTACCATGATATTTGTTGTTTGGATGAAAACAGTTTTTTGTTTTTTTACTATTCTCATTTTTTTTGGGCTTGTGTATATAAAAGGAAATCCTTTGGAATCACTCTTGATTTAATACAAAAGTGGAAGAAAACATTGTAGAAGCCTTATATGAAGAAGAGGCTCGAGGAAACCCTTTTGGTAGTCCTTTTATTACAGTCAAGTAAGCGTTAACTTGCCCAACAAAGTGAATTTTCCTTAATATTTAACTTCTATAAGAGGAAAGGGAGAGGCTAACCAAAGTGTAACTTTTACCTGTTTGAAACAGAGCTGGGGAAAGACTTCTTTATTTTTAGTCATCTAAAATATTCCATTTCCTCTCCCTTACGGTTTAATTTTGCTTTTTCTCCCGGCCTTTTCCCCCTGTCCTTGCATATGAGCGTCCGTCCCCAGTCCTCCCCTTCCCCTTCATCATCACCACCTTTCTTCAAGCCCAAATTTCCTCGCAGGGCTACCTTTCCTGCGTGCTACCATACACCCCCCCCCCCCCCCCCCCCCCCCCCATGTCCAGCATTACCCTTTCCCGGCGCGGGTTTCCGGACTTTTGGACTCATTTCGTGTTTTTTTTTGTTTTGTCTGCTCACAACCTGTCCTATAATTATAATTAATTCATCTCTTCCCCATCCTCCTTCATTTTGCGTTTTTGATGTATGTTTTTTTTGTGTTAATTTTATTGTTTGGATTTGTGTTACTATGATAATGTAAAAAAATTTTTGGAATTGAACTGTGTTAGTGGGGTTAGTGTTAGAGTAAGAGTGGGAAAGGGTGTGGGTCTTTGGGTTTTGTGGGCATAGGCCTGCGTTACACGGTAAGTTAATCAAAGTTTTGGTCCTGGGGCATTCCTACAAGCTTTTAAAAAATTTGTGCCAATAAATTTGACTGAGGTATACCAAGACTTTTTAAAGCTTACGGACCGGGGAGTTACCTGATGATGGCGAGATGTAGCATTGCCCCTTTTTTTAAAAAAGGGTGACAAAGAAAAAGCTGAGAACTATGCCTGTATCTTTTTCACCCCATATCAGCAAAATTACTTGAAAATAAAAATTTTAATATACAAAAAGGGCCATTTTGAAAAATTTGACTTTTTAAAAAAAAGCCCAGCAGGGTTTTTTTAGAAAGGAAGGAGTTGTGAGCTCGTTTAAAAACTCTCAATGATTTGAAAAAATTTTTTAACAACAGAGGGGCAAATAGAGAAATTTTTATTAGACTTTTCTAAAGTTTCAAAAAGGTTGACATGGGGGCCTCTGCAAAATTTAACCCATCGGCATTGGCGGTTTTTTGCTAAAATAGTCTAATCTTTCCTTTTGGGGAAAACGCAGAAGTTTTGGGGAAGGGGGCGTCACCTTCAAACCCAGTCTGTCGGGTGTACCACAGGGAACTTTTTTGGGGCCTTGTTTTTAAAAAATTTTATATAAAGCTAAGTAAAAAATCTCTCCCCAAAAACCTAAAAGGGCTTTTTGCAGTGACAGCTTAGTAATAAAACAATCAAAGAAGAATGATACACGCTTCTAAAAGAAGCAAAACGCTTTACAAAGGGGGAAAGAACTTGGAAAAGGGGAATTTCCCCCCAAAAGTCCCAAGTGTTGTGTTAGTAAAAAAACGTCCCAATAGATCGAATATTCTTTTCCCAAAATACCTTTTAAAAAAACCAATGCTGCAAAATATTTAGGGTGATTATAGATCTAAGATAGTCGTCTCAAATGAAAGAACTTTACAATTTTATGAAAAAGCAAAAAAACATCTAGCCCTTATACAGGAATATAAATTGACCCCCCCCCAAAAAGGGTTAAAGGACGACTGCTACAAAACACTGGTTAGAAGTACTGGAATAGGTTTGCTCAGTTGGGATCCTTACCATTAAAGGACATTGATAACCTCAAAAAGATTCAAAAGGAGCAGATGGTTCGAACAGGGAAAACATCAGAGAAAAGGGGAATATAGGAAGAACAGGGGAAAATTAAAAGGAAACCCTTAAAAAAGCTTTTGTCAAACTTAAAAACCTTCTTAAAAGGCGACTAAACAAATTTGATTCCCAAGGAAAATGAAATGAAAAAAGTAGCACCTGGAGGGCGGTCAATCTTTTCCCATCCTGCCAAATTTGCGCCCTTCATTCTTTTTTTCCTAGTTCTGTAGGGTTTGGGGACTCACTGCCGGGTGCCATAAATTTCATTCTCATTTAAAAACAAATTGATACGACATTTGAATCTCATTTTGACTGTTTTTTTCTATTTTAACTTCCCCAGATTTTTAGGGTTTTCCCTTTGCCAACCGGGCCATTTTTTTAAAATTTTTTTGAAATTGGTTTCGACCCCTTGTTGCCAAAATTTTGCTCCAGGGGCCAAAAGGTGAGTCCACTTTATTTTATTTTACTTTTTAAAATGCGCGCTGTTGACCTACTCTTTTTGAGTGAAAAGTCTTTCGGAAGAAAAAGAGAAGAAGTGTTCCTCACGAGGGTCAAGGTCACATTTTCCCTTGGGCCCCAGAAAGAAAAAAAAAAGAGACAAAGTCGGGTATGTTTTTTGGGTGAACTTTTTGTTTCAGTATTTGCCAAACTATCCAAACGCCCCCCCACCAGCATCCCAACCTTCTTGGTTTTTTTTTGTTGTTCCGGTTGACGTTTTTTGCCCATTAAAAAAAGGAAAAAAGTGTGGTGAAGGGTTCGACAAGGGCTTGCTGAAAAAAAAACTGGGGAAAGTAAGCCCCAAAATTTCTCCTGTTTGAAAATGTGTGTAGTTCTTTTTCATTTAATTTTAAATGAACTTGTGGTCAACTACAACACATTTTCCTTTGGAAATTTCATTGTAATTTTTTGACCTAGGACAGAATCCAATGATTCTTTTTTAAACAACGGCTGCTTGTGGCGGAAAAAAAAAATATAATAGTCTACATTTTTTTGGGGCTTGGAAGAGACAGTGATAAGGCCAGAAGATTGGTGTGATAACGAGGAACTGTTCTATTAAAAGTAATCTGCTGTCTGGGGTGTGTGTGGTGTGTGTGTGTGTGTGTGGTGTGTGTGTGGGTGGGTTTTGTTGTGGGGTTTTGTGCTTATTTTTCGGTCCCTGTTATCTACTTAATTCATTTTAGGGCCCCTTTAAAGGTCTTTTAAAAAAACCAGAAAGTGGTTTTTTTAAAGTTTGGGAAAAGTTGGGAAATTTTGGGTTCTTAGGCATGACCCCGCAGTGAATGAAATGCCTTTGCTTTCCCCTTTACAAAGCCTTATACAAGTCATTTTTTTGTCAGCTGTTTTTGGGCAAGTTTTACGCGTCTTTTATTTGGTTATGGGTCATGGCGTATGGTAAATTCTTTTGCAGGTATGTCTGTCTTGTTCGCCCTGGTGACTAACGATCAAAGGGCCAGCCGCCCTGGCGAAGTGGTTTTCGCGCGGCTCCCCCGGGGGGAGGCGTGGGTTCGAAATTTTCAGGTTGTGGGTTTTTTTTTTTCCCCCCACCGGGGCCCCCCCCAAAGGTTTGGTTTGTGCGGACTCAGTTGGGAAGACTGGGAACCCCCAGTCGAGTTTCATCCACTTAAAGGATGCGTTTCTGAGAGGTTGCTCAAATTTCATGACCAACATGCAGGTGCCTGTATCTCTCGGGCCGGGTTTGACGCCAGGATATTTATGAAAGGAAGCGTAGAGTACAGCCCTGTCATGTAGTCTCTCCGAAATGGAAATCCGTAGCATCATCTTAATCATCCTCATTCCCATTGATCAGCATTAAAAAAAATGTCTCAAATCTGTGGCCCTTCATGCCCTGCTCTCATGGTGACCTCAGTTTCAATGTCTCTCCGCGTCTGTGGCCTTGGTTGCTTCGTCGGGGTCCCCGGGTATGGGCGAGTCCATGGGGCTGTCGTTGGAAACGGACGTGGTGGCGGCCCTCCGGAGGGAGAGCTCACTCATGCCGGCTCCTTTGACTAAGCAATTATTGTTGTCGGTAGGGGCTTAGTATGTGGTGTCCTGCATATGTTAGATCAGAACAGGCGCCACTGAACACCACCGAAGTGACTCAGCAGCAGTCCCAGTGTCCTCTCCGGTGGGTTGCCTCATGACGACCTTGACATTGACTGCTCCCTGTGGATTGCTGGGCCGGGGCTGCGGCAGGGCGGGCTGGGCTATGGCTGTGGACGGGTGTCGGAATGAGCGGCGTGGGTGCACTGCCTCTGAGGTAGCGCAGAGGTTGGGACAGCAAAAAAAAAAAAAAAAAAAAAAACCAGATCCAAAGGACCCAGTGGTGAGTGTCAAAAAGCAGTTCAAAGGCGAAAAACCCCAAAGTTTCGTTCGGCAGTTCCCTGTATGCAAAGAGCAATGCAGGTATAAAACGATCCATTTTGGGGTTCCTTCCTCGTGCTTTTCTCAGCATGGACCTCAACTTTCCCGTTAAATCTTTCAACCATTCCTTTGGACGGGGGATGGTATGGCATGGTTGAAACAGAAGAGATCGACAGCAGTCTGTATATTTCCTTCATGAGTTCTGAAATGAACTGTGTTCCGCAGTCCGACAAATTTCCTCGGGAAGTCCTACTCTGGAAAAAATAGAGAGTAGTACCTCAGCGACAGATACATTATCAATTTTCTTCAGGGAATTGCTTCGGGAAATCTTGTTGCTGTATCCACCAAAGTGAGGATAAACCGATTCTCTGAGGAAGACAGGGGGAAAGGGCCGACAAGGTCAATGGTCACCTTCCGAAACGGAACCAAAATTAGGGGCATTTTGTGCAAAGGTGCACATGGGACGCGACCTTTTTTGAGTTGTTTTTTTTTGTGGAAAATGTCACCAAGAGCGACAATTACTGTGTAACTTTTTTTGTGACTCCTGGCCAAAAAAAATGATCCAGAACTCTTTTTAACGTTCTTTTTGATACGCAATGACCTGCGAACAATGCTTTCAGGGGCCGTATGTAATACTGTTTCCCTCAGTGGTTTGTGAACCACAATCTGTTTGTTGTCTTGTCCAGGTACATGCCTGTAGAGGATGTCAGAGTCCAGTATATATGTCGGCTTGTCCGTTGGTACATCACGATAGTCAACTTTGGCAATAGAAAGTATAGTCATCAGTGTCCTTTCGCTTCTCTGCATAGTCTTCAAAACGCCTGGCGTTAACTTTTAGTTCACCCAGTTTTGAAACCTTGAGGGGTTTTTTGGGTTGGTTTTCCCTGCTCTACAACTTTTGATCTTGTACTGATGAGACAAGGAACGAAAGATCCTCCAGCACCACCATTTTCGGGTCGCGACACCTGGTAGATTTCCCAAAAATAAAATCGTAAACTGGATTCTCAATAACACAGCGGTAAGTGACCCGGAGTTAGTATGGTGTATCGACGGAAATTTTTGCAGGTGAAAAGTCCAAACGATCTGCATCTCTCAACACTGTCAAGATACGGGTCCGGTAGAACAAAAGATTTCCTTACACCAGCTGTGGTTGCAGCCTGTATCTCGCAAAACAGAACCTTGTAAACCATTAATGGCACAATCCTCCAAAAGAAGACCATCAATGGACTGATCTGGCGCCAAAACAGACCTTCTTCCATTCAGTGGAAACAAATCCAGTTTTTGGGTTCCACTTCCATTGAAAGGACAGTCCCGTTTCAAAGGGAATTTCCCCTAAACAAAAAGGGCAACGCATGGTTTGGTCGGGGACAACTGGTTACTGTTAGTCTGTGAACCTCGACCATGTCCCGAACTGGACCAAAGGGTCTGCACGGTTGTTATTCCCATGCCCTCGGAAGGATAGGTCTTTCCAGTGGTGAGTATCGGTACTGACGAAATCGCAGAACCGACATGGCCTGACCGCGGAAAGGTCTTTGCTGTTGCCAAAAGACTTTGTAACCATGAGGCCCTTTGGGAAAATGAAGTGCGGCTTCCTCTTCTATAGTTTCCTTGTCCAGAATGTATTTAAATGCTGCATGAGACCGAAAAGGGGCGAATCCCCCCTTTCGGGCAACACCTTTATCTGGATGAGCAATACAGTAGGGTCTACTGATCCGCCCTCTGAAAACATTCGTCAACGCTATCGAACTGTCTTTCTTTAAGAAAAGTGGCCCAAATCTTTGCTGACGCTCTGAAAAAGTTGCTCTTGAAGTAGCAAAAACTCGCAGTGATTCGAAAGACTTATTCGTCTTTGTTAGCTCTATCCATCTGTCCTAAACATGACTCATTCTTATCAACAACAACAACAACAACAACAAAAAGACGGAAATGATTCTCCCTTGTCAGGACGAACTGATTTGGAAACGCTCACGAAACGGTCCCGCTGAACACTGAAACTTCTTTAAGAGTTCTTCTTTTAATTGGTCCCAAGTCAAACCTTATTTTTTCCGCGAGTGTGTGGTTATGTGCCAAAGCGCTTCCCCTTTAAAAAGCGACGTGATAAACAATGTCCCGCTTTCCTTTGGCCAACCACGAGATAAGCGTGGTTCTCGAACCGAAAAAAACCTGTCAAGGGCGTCAGTTTTTTTCTTCGAACGGCGCCAACTTCAGAATATGTTGACTTCGGATGAAATGTACTCGCGGAACCGACCGGGGGAGGTGATGGGAAATTCTCTCGATGTCGGTAATTTTTTAATTTTCGCATCAGTCTCTAATTCAAGTTTTTCTCAATTCAATTGCGTTCCTTATCCTCTCTCTCTGTATGCAGTTTTTTTCCCTCAAACTCTTTAAACTTTTTTTTAAATTTCTTCCATCTCTTTCTGTAGTTGTTTTTTTTCCCTTTAAACTCTAATCTTTTAGATTTTCTTGTCGGGCCTTTATCTTTTCTTCTAGTTGTTTCTGTTTTTCCTCTCTCTCTCCCTTTTTCTACTGTCTGCCCCGTCCATACATTGTTGGACATAATTTTCTAATTTATCACCTTCAAAGCCTAAAAAGCTCGGCCTGTCGTACAATTGATCCAAAATTTCCATCATGAATAGTTGCCACAAACAAACAAGAAACAAGACAAAAAAGGACTAAAATAAGGCGATAGGGGATGTTTATACGTTTCCAAAAACAAACTTTGTTACAGTATGTACAAATAAAGAATCTAAATGCCAGTATAAACAGGGTAGTAATAAAGGCTTACAAAGAAAAGCACTAATAGAATTAGCAATGTGATCTTTCCAAAAGAGATTTTCACCAATATTCTTCTGAAGGGAAAGACAGCTAAAAAAAAAAAAATCCAATACTAATTTGCTCTTTTTTTCCAATGAAAAGAAAAAATACAAAATATAAAGTTTTTCCCAGAAATAAATTCTTTTTAATGTTTATGTTCTTGATGTTCTATTGTAGTTGTTACTTTCTTACTTAGTTTCTTGGTAAAACAAAATAGATGAGTTCACAAAACAAATGAATCGCCCCCAAAAAAGTGAATATTTAAGTTACCAAACAAATGAATCAAAAGAACAATTAAAAAGAGGGGGAGAAACGTACACTAACGGAAATCCTACCCAAAAGGTGACAATGATGAAAGAAGCTAGATAGGCGCCTATGAAGAGAAAGTTTTGGGGATTTTTTGTAAAGGGGGGTGAAAAGGAACTGAAAGAATAGACAGGTCCGGTATAGAAGTGGAAATCAGAAAAAGCGAAGGGCCTCAGACAGCACCCTAATGGGAAAATGTCTCCGTAAAGCTGGGACGGCCAAGTATTCAATAATAATACAACAATATACTAACAACACAATACAATAAACAATTAATCTAATAAATATACAGTCGAAAAACACACAAAAACAACCAAAAGAAATCAGAAAAAGATGTTATTTGACTGAGCAGTAATCAACTCCACCACCTACACTGTTGAGTGACGGAGGTGAGTCGACCCCACACTCAGGGGGGTATGCCCACGACCCGGTTTCCCTTTGTTTTACTCGTTGTTTAATAGAGAATAAAACACAACAGCTCACGACTTTTTATAATAACTGTGGTTCATCAATAGGCTCACCCCGCGTTTTCCCCACACCGACAACAACATATGCTCATTCCCCCAAAACAGTCGTCTCTATCACGCAACATTTTTTACAGACTCAAGAATACATTTCCCCATTTTAAACTTGTACATGCGGAGATTAAAAAATCCCAAAAACTTTAACACTATCAAACACTTTTGACATCACCCCCTTCCCCGGGAAAAAAATAAAAAAAAAAACTATTATAATTTTTTTTTTTAAGAAGTTCAGCGACCGAGGGGAAAAGTTCCTCTGAAGATGGCTCAAAAAACCTAGGTGTATTTATCCATTTAGGGAAAATCCAGGGATTAAGCTTCAAATAACCTTCACCAAGGTTAAAATTGAGTACCACACTCAATTTCTAATTTTCCCCGAACTGTCAAATGCTCAATCCCTTTAGAGTAATTTTTCCATTATCTATACCATTTAATGAAAATTCTCGTCAGAATAACATTAGGTCAGACCCCGAAAGGGACATGGATACAAAAGTAACTCGAATACCCATATTCAAGAACTTCTATGCCCCCCGTCATAGGTTACACCACAATTGTTGCATCAAATCCACAAATCGACCGAAGGTCCCTGGCCCTATCTAGAAAAATTTGTTATATTAATAATAAACATAAAAATTTCTATTTACTGCAAATATACATCAGTGAGTGAAAGTTATTGAACATTTTTTTTTTTTTTTTTGTCCATCCAAAGATTCTATTGTCTTTCCACGTCTTTGAACATCCCCCGGGTCAAAACGTTGATTGAAATGTTTTTCTTTCCCAATTGGTTAATTGTCTTTTCACGTCCTTGAACAGTTTTAGAAAGGTTTATTTCCCCCGTGGATGACGACACAAACCCCCGGACCGGCCATGAATATGTCAACGTCACACTTTTGAAAATAACTTGGACTTGTGGATGACAGCTACGGAGTGCAGCAAAGGATGATAGCATCTTCCCCTCAGCCGTGTTCCTGCAACAATCCAACTCACAGCGAAAAACATGCCTCCAACTAACAAATTAATGCTATGATAATACAAGCATACGCATCTGCATGACCCCCACTCCACCAGACGAGACAACACATCCGCTCATAATTACTTGCACCTGGGATTGGCAAAATTGAAAATGAATAATCTTGCAGTGCAGACCCCAGCGCCCAAAAAACGCGCATTTGTTGGTTTAGCGTTTTCCAAGACTGAAAACGGTTTGTGATCCGTCTCCACAATGAAGTGACGACCAAACAGATAGTGCTGGAATTCTCCACGGCCCAGATAAGCGCAAGGCACTCCCGCTCAATAGTTGAGTACCTCGTCTCTCTGTCCAGGGGCCTCCTGCTTGCGTTTAGTATTGGGTGCACTTGCCCTCCCTGGACTGCAGCAAAACCGCCCCTATGCCCCCTGGAAGCATCAGTGCGCACAATGAAGGTCTGCGCAAAGTCAGGCAATGCCACGACAGGACTTTTGGATAATACCAGTTTCACTGTGTCAACGCGTTTGACAAGCAGGGACCACTTCACCTTGCTTGGACACATTCTCTTTGTCAAATCCACCAAAGGTGCCACTGTGCTTGAGAAAGGGGGGTATGTACCGACGATAAAATCCTGCCAGCCCAAAAATGAACGAACTTGTCGTTTTGTCCTTGGTACACCTTCATTTTCATCACATAAAGGTAGTACTGACACTGACGCAAGTACCACCTCATTCTTCCTTTTTTACTCTCTCAAAATGTTGATGTGAAACAATTTATGTACCCCATTCAGGGTCGATAAGGTAATCATTCACATCATGTCTCTTGAGTACAACAAATGGGCCCTTCCATTCAACAACATTTTGTTTGTGTCAGTGGGCAGCAACACTAACACCTGATCCCCAAAATGACAATTTTCTGTCACTTCCCTTCTGAAGTTTATACTGTCTGTGTCTACGACCAGCTTCCTGCACCGACTTTGTGCTAAGTCAATCATGTCAGTCAAAGTGGGCTTCATGGTTGTACATAATCATTTTATTGGTTCACTGTGTTCTGGTTTATCACCTGTCCATGATCATACAAGAGTTGGGTAGGACCCCTGGGTACTCTGCCATACAATAAAGGAAAGGAGAAAAACCTGGGGGTTTCCCTGCGGAATCTCCCGTACGCAAAAACGCACCTGGAAAGGTAACGACCCCAATCTTTGGTTTGTCCATCATAAATTTTCCTTAGCATGGCTTCAGGTGCCAAAATCGTTTCCACTATTCCTTGCTGGGGATGGTAAGGATGGAATGAAGTTGCGAGACACACAACAACTCAACAATTCTCTCATCATGTCTGAGTGAATTGTGCCCCTGGTCCGACAAAATTTCAGGGGAACACCATGCGACAAAAGATCACAAACAAAGCGTTCGCTACGGGCTTCAGTCGTAATGGTCTTGGGGGGAACTGCCTCCGATATCTCGTTGCCATGTCTACACAGTGAGAATGTATCGGCAACCTGAAGTAGAAAAAGGGCAGTGGACCGACAATATCCACCACGACTCTCGAGAAGGGTTCTTCTATCACGGAACTGATTGCAAAGGAGCTGGCGGTACCTGCCCTTTGGAAAGGTCTTCTGGCAATTATCACAGGCCCTGCATATTCCTTAATCCCCTGTGATATCCGGCCAGAAAAAAATACGGGACAATTTTTTTGGTAGTACTGTTGCTGGCCATATGCCCACCCAACCCCGTTGAGCTCCCAAGAGGACAGACGGTCGAAACTCTTTGGGGACCACAAGTTGCCAGCACAATCCTTTCTGTCCGGTACCTATCACGGGAGCGGTACAATAAGCCATTCCTACCACAAAAACACTCATCCCTTTCTTTCCTGGTGGTTGTCCCGACTTTTTGGAAACATGATTCCAAAGAGCTGTCCCCTTTTCGGTAAATCGGTCATTTTGTCGGTTAAAAACGTCCAATTGTGGAACTTTGGCAGTCAACAAAGGTCGGAAAGGTTTGTCATCTTCTTTGTTTGTGCTCTCGTTGTGACAGCATTTGCAATTTCAACACAAGCAAATGTACAACCAGGTATTCGACCCAAAAAACACATCACACACAGGTTATCAACAACACAAGCTTTGACACTGCCGGAAAAGCTAGGACAATCAATGTTGACTACGCCACAGGAAAATCAACAGTTTCACCACTAAACATGGGACAGGAGATTGTTTCATCCACATACGTTCTTTTGAAACTAATGATTTCTGACTCCTACTGTATGCAACCTGAATCCAACATGACAGTAGCTTCCTGTCCATTCACTTACCCTGACATGTTTGAATTTCATTGGCAAGCCATGTTGTACAGACAACCCAATGGAGCCTATCGTGATTTTAGCATTGGTTTCCGATCAGTCTTCAAAGGGCTTACTGTCACCACACCGTAGCATGTTCTGCCTTCTTTGGACTTTTGCTGGTTGGCACATTCTGTTGTGTGTTGACAAATGCTTTGGGTTTTGTCATGTGTTCTTTCCATGTCCTCAAAACGAAAAGTAGTGTTTCCTGACCCTCGGTATTTGAAACATAAGATTTCCTTGGGTACCCGCCGTAGCCACGGTAACCCCCATATCCTCCTCTAGAATATCTGGAATCACCATTGGTTGGTGGATTCCCTGAAAACAGAAGCGTGTGCAAATGGTGAACTTTTTCCTCACGTCCCAAGGTTCACTCTTATGTACTTCTCTGTACCTTTCGCCTTCTCAACCAAATCTTTCACGCTGAAAAACCAGTTTCCTTCAAAAGGCTACCAATCTTG
This sequence comes from Conus ventricosus, assembly GCA_018398815.1. Taxonomy (NCBI): domain Eukaryota; kingdom Metazoa; phylum Mollusca; class Gastropoda; order Neogastropoda; family Conidae; genus Conus; species Conus ventricosus. Next base: position 56,911 of record JAFLJL010003660.1, read on the forward strand.
CAGAACATGACGACAGAAATTGTTCATGATCAACAAATCAAAAGACCTTCAAATGATTTTTGAACTCCTGACAAGTCCCATCCAACGCATGAAAAGCGGTGCAACTTATCAAAAAAAAACTGGAAGGTCTCACTTTGTTCTGCTTAACAGTGCGGAATTTCTCACGAAATCCTTCCTTTGTAAAACTGAAAGCGCTCCAACAAATGCCGCTCAAATCTTTGAACGTTCTATTTGGCTGAGAGGATAAAAAGCTCATAATAATACGTCAAAGCCTTTCCCTCAAACATCCAGAAAGAATTGATGCCCAATCAAACCCTTTCCATCCACAGATTTTGCATGCTGTTCAAATCTGAAAAGGTAACTTTCAATATCATCTTGTCTGTCATCAAAGTAAGGGAATTTGGGACGGGTACGAGCTTTAGCAGAAGCTTCAGCTTGTTTTTTAAACTCAGCATATTTCTCTTTTTTACAGATTTTTAGAGTTTCCTGGTTATAGGGTGCATACAGATGTAAATTTAACCCTCGTCCGTGTGTATAGCCACAAAATCGGAAGTCGTGGTCCGTGAAAGAACAAAAAGCATTGACGAACGGAAACCGGGCAATTTGGGAAAACCCGCGTAGACCCACGACATCGAAGAGGCTGCCGCAGTGCCCTTTTAAAAGGTTAGTAAAATTGTATGAAATTGTAGACTTTGAAAAGTTTTCTTGATCGATCTTCAAATATTTTTACCCTGTTTTGTTTGTACAAGTTGCAGTTTGTGGGTGCGAACCTTTCAAGCTTTTTTAGTTTCGGAAATGGCCATGTGCTCCTTGCTACCAAACTCCCTTTTTTCAAGCCCTTCAGTTTTGAACTGCCACGTGCTAGCTTTGCTACAAAAAACTCTCTTTGTTTTCGATCATTACCATCTCTGATTGGAAAGAAAATGTAAAATAGTGAATGTCAAATTAAACCCCCCATCAAAGGGTTGTGTGGACTACTGGACTTGTAGATTTAATGTTGAAAGACTTGATAACATTTGACAAAAGTATCACGCCGACCGGGGTTCGGCAATTTTGCAAAATTTGTTTACATACTACTCAAAATTTTTTTGGGGGGGCGGTTTAAAGGTTTTTAAAATTTTTTTT
>JAFLJL010003661.1:0-19460 GCA_018398815.1 Conus ventricosus
CACCCCCCCCCCCCGTGCACATAGTGACACAAACAAATAGCCACTAAGCCAACTGTTCACCAGTAGCACCCTGGGAGCATATTAAACCTGCTTTTGATATTGATGATACAAATTTAACAAAAATCAATCTCCAATATCTTGAAAAATTTAGTAAACATAAGCATTGAAAACAAGTATACTGACTATATCAAGATTTTACACAGACGGGTCTGTAATAGAAATGGCAGTGCAGATCAGCATTTTTTGTTCCTTCCTTGAAAACATTAAACGTTATAATATTGGTAGGCATTATTCCATTTTCACTGCTGAATTAACAGCCATTTTTAATGGCGTTACATCACATTAAAGAGTTACCTTTAAATGCATGCAAGATATTATTTTGTGTGGATTCAAAATCAGTATTATACGCTATCAAAGGTCAAAATACCAAGACACGGGTTGAGATGACTCACGAAGTCAGCACTTAATACATCAATTAGCAAGCAAAGATATCAGTGTTACTTTTTATTGGATTCCATCTCACTGTGGAATTCTCTCTAATGAACAGGTAGATCATGCAGCCAAGAGTGCAGCACGCAATGCTACAGGGACAATTAAACTTAATGTTAAGCTAGATCTACATGAATATTGTAAATACTTTGACAAGTTAGCAAAGGATAATTTTGTTGACAAGTTGAAGACCTCAGATATACAATATTCACATAATTGTGTAAAAACTTGTGATACACTGCATTCGGATATGATAATTGAGAGTTAAGTCAAATCAAATCCAGATCAATTACGTCTTTGATGTTTAAGATTCGTCTAAACGCTCTCAAAACAAAATTTTGTAAAGATATTATTTGTGTTTGTGGGAGTCAAATTTCTACGAATCATCTGCTTCTGCACTGTCCTGTCATCAAAGCTCAAATGCTCAAAAGGAGGCACTGCGCTCAACCATCGAAATCCGATAACATTACAGAAAATAGTTAATGACCTTGATCTTCTTAAGTTGTTTTCAGAAACTTTGCATTCTAGTTCTGTTGGTATTTTTCTTTGATAGTTGTTGGTAATGTTTGAGATCATTTGTGTTTGTAGAATCCAATACTTAAGTGTGGCATTGATGTTGCATTTACTCAAAAACACTCAACACTTTAAAGAATCTCTCACATGCTTTTTTTTTTTTTTTTTTTTTTTTTTGGTCTAATGTCACTTGAGGGTGAAGAGACGTTAAATTAAGTACTACTACTACTACTACAACCTGAATCAATGTTATCCTAGCACGTCGACGTTCAAGACATACATCAGGGCCGGTTTTTTGGCGTGTTCTCAACTGTATGGTTCCACCCCAGGTGGCAAAATTTCATTTTGCGTTTCTTTTTTTTGAACAGTATAGTATTTGAAAGTGTTTCACAGTACTGTCTTCAAACAGTGGTATTCCACGCTGGCAAAATATGTCTCGTGAATTTGGCTTCACAGGCCAGTGTTGAGGCAGAACTGGTTGACGTATGACTGCACCTGGCTTGAAAGTCATCTATTACATGATGCCCAGAGCTGCCAACCTGCTCATGCGGCTTACAGTAGCATTTCACAATTTTCACAGTAGCATTTCCAATTTGACAGTAGCAACTTAATTTTGCGCGCGTTCTAAAACGAAATCAGCCTATAACCAGTTTTACGGACCACATTAAAGCTACAGTACTCTTAGTATATCTATAAATGTTATTATACAGAGATGAAGCAGAGGAGAGGGCAAATTGTAAAAAAAAAATCTACGTGCTATAGTAAAACCAAAAGCGGAAATGCAGTTCCGACAGACCGATAGAGACGTTACTTAGCGCTATCCAAACAAAACGAAAGTATCTTCGAATTTCTTTGTTTCGCCGCAGCAAGTTAATGATTGTAGTAGCGTCGTAGCAAGCATTCCTTGGCGTAGCAAACTACGGCGATCTCGAGCAGTTGGCAGCTATGGATGCCATAAATGAAACACCTTTGAAGTATCCATTGCTCCAAATGTGTACTGCCTCATTGAAAAGTGTATATCAGTTGGAGATGTCCTTCAGTAACATAGGCCTTATTAGAGATAAAGGATAAGGATGTGAATTTGTAATCTTTGCTGCTTGTTATGTTGATCTATGTTTTCCTGTTGATGATGAATAGAGTGGACTCGTGGGTTTTTATTATTTCACAGAGTTTAATGAATATCTGTGGATCCAAGCAGATTGAATGGTAATTTTCAATACAGTAGAAACCAGTCTGGTAGAGAGTTGCATGACCAGAATCCTACCTTTCAGAGAACTGAGTCTTGACACTGTGTGGCTGTTTTGCAGCGGACAGCAACGAGCTTCACCTGCAGCTGTTGGACAGCGCGGCCTTCTGTCTGGTGCTGGACGACGAGGAGTTCAGTGACCCCAACCAGCTGTCCCGCACCTTCCTCTTCAGCGATGGAGTTAACAGGTACGGTGTCTGGGCATTCACCTGGGATGGAGATAAAGATTTTTAAGTTTTTGTCTTTCTTAATGTTTATGATGATGAATGAGGATGATGAAGAAAAAACCCTGGGGATCCATTCTTTTTATAGAGCTACATGACAGGGCTGTTCTCTATTTGTCATTTGATATCCCGCAGTTGTCAGTTCTGAGAGACACAAACACCTGGCATGCTGTTCATGAAACTTGAGCTATACTTTCAGAGGAAGGTAATGTGCTTATAGCCCAGCCGACCGCAAAGGGCCACATCGGGGCTGTCACCACGTTAGAATCAACTCACAAGTCATCAAAAAAGAAAAACACAAAAAAGAAAAGAAAAGCCCTTTCACACATCTCTTTAAAAGACATCTTCTAAAAGCGTACCAGAAGCTTTGTTAAAATCTTTCTTCCGTAAAATCTTAGCTCAGATGATCACTTCATATTTCAGTCATTCAGTACCGTTTTGGCTGCGGACTACATTACAGGGCTATAGTCAGTGCTTCATTTGATATCTCATGGTAAGTCAGATCCACGGGTTAAAACAACAGCCATGCTGGTCATGCAGTTGTGGCTACACTGTCAGAGATGAGTCCATTGACTGGATGAAACTGTTTGGTACCAGTCTTCCTATTTTTCTCACATGATGATGATACACTCATTTACTGTGGATAGGAGCCATGTAGACCAAAACTGCCACAAATATAAAACGTTTGACGGGGTCGCACGCACAAAAGTGATTACTTGTTCAAATGCAGAATGAAGGGAAACGGGCATAAAACTTTCCAATATTCAAGGTCTGGAAAGTCAGATGTAATTTTTGTTTTCTCCCCCTGACATCATTTGTGAATTTTAATTCTTAAAGTTTAAATATTTCAGTGCATGGTTCTTGGAGTTCACATGTCCATGTACTGGATCTTAACCCTCACAGTGCCAGTATATCAATTTAAACTTTAAAGAAATGTAGTTAAAATCTAGGACGGGAAAACTCATAAACACACCACACTTGAGAATTTGGCTTCTGCATACATATTATTTGCACTAGATATGCAAACCTATAACATTTTTAGAAACTAGAGATGTTGTAGAATCTAGTGAAATAACTGAAAATACTGTTGGTGGTACCTACTTGGAGACTGACCTCAAAATAACGCAGAGAAAATTTCTGAAAAAGTTATTTGAAAAGTAAGTCAAATGTTAGGAGAGACACAGTTTTTCTTCTGTACTACCTAAACACTTCAGACTGGAGATAAAATGAAGACAAATATGTGCTGGAAACATGGGAAAGATGATAATTCTCTTGACTTGAGCTATGTATAATGAATTGTGCCTCAAATGATGTACCTATAATTCAGCATCCGGACAATCAAATTTCACTATATAAGGAAATGGGGTTTGTGCAGGCTTAACTATATTTTTGTAAACTAGAGATAATGAGGAATCTGAAGAAAAAAAATACAACACAGTACCCTGATGGCAGCTGAAAATATTCTTCACAGTGTAATCCAGAAACATTGGCGAAAAGGTAATCCAAAACGTCAGTCACATTGTTTGAAACACCACAGTTTTCCTGCTTGAATGTCAAAACACTTGAAACTTCAGTGAAAACAAGAAGAACATGTCCTTGAAAGACACAGAACAAAGTTAGGGCCTTGGTCTTCTGTGGAAGACTGAAAAGCACTCGGGGCAGAGTCCCATGTCGCATCCAGAACATTCCCAGCCAGAGCGCACACAAGTAGGATGGCCAGCAGCCAGTTCCTCTTTCTTGAGCTCCTCTCTCAGCATCACTCTCCTCTGCAGTAGTGCTTCCAGATTCTGGATCACACAAGAAAACACATATCCTAAGTCTTCTGTTCATTTATTGTTTCATAATGGTGCAAGAGTTGTTACAGAGAGCTTGACTCAGTTTCCACTGATCAGTCTGAAAGAAAAAATATTAACATTACTTATTCATTCTATGAAAAATGAAGTCATGCATAAAATCATTAAATAAAAATAAAATCTGAATCACTAGCATATAAGGAAGGGGAAGGGCTATAGCTTTCATTGGAGACACGCCCACTCGTGACACGCCCACACTGTTTCCAAACTAAAAAAAAACAAACAAAAGTTATAAATTGTTCTCTTCAAATCACCACTTTTATTCATCTCTAAAGTGCTTTCAAAACACCTATAATCACCCAGAAACGATCTTCTAGTTTGATCAGGCAACTCCTGTAAGTAACCATGTACCCTGCCCCCTCCATCCCCCTTCCTTCATGTGGCGGACCAACAAATGTAAAATAACCAATAACCGCACGCAGCAAGTGTTTCCATCACTCGACACACAAACTAATCAAAGTTTATCTACTCACCTGCTTCGCTTTCGTTACTACTGCCTCCGGCAACTGATTCTTTCCTCGTGCCAACTTCCACGAAACTCCTGCTCAAACTCGGTCGCTGATTCACTCGTTATTTCAGTCAAAACGCACGAAAAAACTTGGAGATAACGGACTGACAACGACTTGCCAGTGCACAACGGACACCAGCAAGTCACGTGAACTGATCAATCTGGATGTTTAGCGGCGGTGGTTATAACGGTTTTCATCTGAGCCACGATCGTGGCCCATCGCACTCAGGCGGTAAAGCCACGATCGTGGCTCATCGCACTCTCAGCGGGTTAAATGTATTTATGTTAAATAGAACTTAATGATGTCCATGATAGGGCTGGGCGATAATATCGATATGAAGTAAAATATCGGTACGGACATGCCACGATACGATATATCGACACGGGTTGCGGCGACCCGATATACCATAACAGAAGCAAAACCGAAACTAGAACCGAAAGCACTGTTTCTAAGAATTTGTGGGCTCTTCTGCGAACTGCAACGGATTTCGTGTAGGCGTATGTGGCAGCTATCTTCTCTTGTCAGCTGATATTTCGAGAAGTGCGAGAGGACCAGAAGATGGAGGAGTACACAATTGTGGCAAATACTAAGGAAAAGCTGACATATGGCGTCACTTTGGACTTCGAAAACGCAAGCGGACGGAACAATTGTGGAAAAGACAGCTGTGTGCTTAACGTGCAATACTGTTGTGAAAACGTCAGGTTGACTCTTTTTACCTGAGAAAGGTTTTTTCAAGAAATCGAACTTTTATTTTGTTCATGCTCAATTGCTTTGTTTAAAGATTTATGATCTTTAACTATCCTGTGATCTTTTATTGTGTTAATGCTATGAAAATGTGTGTTTGGGGCATGTTGAAATTTTTGGTTTATTATTGAATCATTTTTAGTTTTTTTTTATAGGATTCTCAATACTGCACGCACAGTTTCATTCTATTTTGATATATTTTTGCCCGTTTCTGAGAAAGGATGTTAAGAAGCCACTTGTACTTTATGATTCTGTTTCTTTAGTGTTTAATTACCTTGATTCATTTAATGCCGTGAATGAGGAAGCCATTTAAAAGGGTGTTTTTTATTTTGTATTTGTCGTGAAAAAAACATCTTTGAAATGATCTTACTTGCAATGGTGATTTATTATTTTTTAATTCGTTTTTGATGTGTATAATTCAAGGGTATAGTAACACGCACAGAATAAAAGTTTTTTTTTAGTCTTTGTGTTTGTAACTTGGTAAAATACTGCCCCACTATATTTTGTTTCTGTCTCTAGTAGACTGTTTTTGATGCTTTTTGCTTAACTTCATCATGAAGAAAGGTATTGAAATTTGCCAAAAATATCGTTTGAAATATCGATAGGCAAAAAATATCGGATAATATCGATACGTTTTTTCGCGATTCCCAGCCCTAGCCATGAGGTCATTTTGCATGTGTTATTTTATGGAAGGATTTATGAATGATCAAAAAGTTAGTTTGGCAAACTTTAAGTTATCTGTGCCACCACACTATGCATTTCCTTTAAACAAAGGACAAATGAATTTGTTTTGTCTTTTGTATTATTTACCAAGAGATAGACAGAGCTCTTATGCAATAGTAAGTAGGTAAATATTGTTTACATATTATATCTTGACGACTCATTCATAAAAATATACTCGTCACCAAGAACCAGTCATGGGGCAGTTTTACGTAACAGCTCAAAAATAATTGCCTCCTTTTCTCAGTATGTGATACCAGTTGAGGCCAAGGCATGTATCCTGGTACAGTCCTGATTGAAACAAATGCACTGAATTAAAACATTGTTCAGAGCAGCATGACACAAGATTGGAATGCTTTAAAAACAAAGTGGAAAAAAATTGCTTCATTTTCAGATGGTTTGACAAGAGTTTCATGCTGATCATCAGCAAGCAGGGCACAGCGGCGGTGAACTTTGGCATCATGGGGGATGGATGGCGTGATGAGGTATTTCAAGGAGCTGTAAAAGGGGCACCACCCCCAATGCCTTCCTTCACCCGGGACTCTGTGCCTCCCCAAGGGTTGACTCGGCCAAAGTGGTGCAGAAGTTGGGTGAGTTTGTATGTATGATGCACAGATATTTCTACTCTTTTTTTGAATAAATATGTCTATGATTATTTGTTTTATACTGATTGCTATTTTTCCTGTTTAGGTACAGGTTAATGGAAAGAGGAAAAAAAGAGGGAAAAAAAAGGTGTCTTTTTCCCCTGAAATTCATTAATACACACTTTGAAGTGAGCTCCCCTGTCACTGAACATGCTGGACACTTAACCCTAGTAGCGCTGAATAAAAACCTCAGGTTTTTTGTGCTGCTGGTGATTTAAATTGAGCAGTGCCTTTTTGAAGCAGGGTGATGTCAAACAACTCTTATTGGTAGTATGTATAACTGAAAATGGCTTCGAGAGTGTCTCTCATCTCCTCTACGCCCTCATGGGCAAGGAATGATGATGATGATGATAACTGAATGATCAATAAAATCATATATCACTGGAAAGCTCAGACAAAGAGCTTTTGCTAAAGAGATTTAATTTGTAATTTATGATAACTGTATGGGAATAAAAAAAATAATTAACCAGGTGAGACAAAATGAAAGAACATGAGCAGTTTGCTCACTGTTTTAGAATCTTTGATGTTGAATGGAATATGATAATGGTATGAAAACGGTTTATCGGCTAGACTGTCCAAAGTTATCGGGTTGTGGCATTCAACAGAACTTCCGTAATGGCACCAGGTTAGCTGGCATATTACCAGTTAAGTCGTTTTTGAGGGGAAAAAATATCAACATCTTTCACTTTCCAGCGATTTGTTTTTAATAGCACTGTTGCAAAGTCACTTTCAGTCACAAAAAAGGTCCAAAGATCTTTTTCAAAGTCTTTTTCAGTCAAAAAAAAAACCCTGAAAAAAAGTCCGAAAGGTCGGCACCTTTCGGGAAAAAAGTTAGCACAACCATCAACCTTCAAAGGTAAGACGGGTCGAATCGCATCGCCTTTACCCAATCCTCCATCAAAAGATGGCACAGTCTTACCTCATATCATGTCACGTTTAATTTTTTCTATATCAGAACCCTCAAATTTCCCTACTTTTCACTTTCTTCAAAAGTTCCTTGAAAGCGTTTTCAAACCGGGCAGAAAGTTTGCCGCCATCTTGCCGGGGCAGGGGGGTAGACGATCGGACAGGACTGGTCCAAAAAAAAAAAAAAATCACCCTTTTAAAGCCGATTAAAATTCGCTGTGTAATTGCGGAGAGGGGGGAACTTAAAACCCTTGCGGGTTTGGAATTGGTTTCACAGGATGTTCGTTTTCTCGATCTTTTTAAGTCATAATAACCCCAGACTTGGGCCCACCTAGTCAACACGGGAGTACTCCGGGCTTCGCCATCGTCTAGGGGAGGTAATAGGAAATGGCCCGGGGAATTTAGCGCTACAGGGTTTAGTTTCAAGACTTTTCTTGGACACAGAGGTTGACTGTTCTTAACATCTGCTGAAAGCTGAGGTTTGAAAAACATGACCAATTTTTCTTTGGTTCCTTTCCTGTCTCCCTAATGGGGCTGTGGTTGTCAGCTATTTCCAGCCAGTGTTGTCAATTTTTACATAGAAAGAGAGGTAGAGGGGACCCAATTTTTTGTTTATTCCCCCTCTCTTGGTGAGCTCACTTGATGCCTCCCTTTATGTCTCTCTTCTCTCCATCTGCAAACTCCCCTCCACAATGTCCCATACCTGTAAATCCACAGTGGTGTTTTCGGGACACATGGAGTGCAACTCCAACTGGATTTTAAGAGGGTTTGGGGAGCTAGGGACATGTGAAAAGGGTGCTGTTACGTGCTGGGAGGAGTAGGTTATTACTGCCTTGCTGAGATAGTTCAGGTGTTCAGCTTTTGTTAAATGCTAAAAAGGTTGAAGGATAGTAAAACATGGGAGTTTGTATTACCCCTGTTTGGCTAGATACTTACCATGTCAGACAATAGCATTACGGCAGTAGTCTGCTCTGCCAGGCAAAGTTTTTGTGTGGCTAATGCACTGATAAGACATCACGGGGTTTGCCCAACCACTTTCGCCGTCGGAAAGAAGCCTGTGTCAGTCTCCCATACCTCATTCATCAAAGGCCTGCTGCGCGCAAGGTAACCCCAGAACCTTGGCGCTAGTGGGGAAGGCAGGGCGGGCATTAGAGTCTGACATGGAAAGTAAAATAGCCAAAACAGGGAGTATAATACAAACTCCCCATTTTGGCGTTCATTACTGTACCATGTCAGACATAGCAGAATTCATAGTAAAAGGAGGGAGGGCGATTTGCCCCTAGTGGTTCCTGGGGTTACCCGATATGGATGCATTGCCGCCACAAAGGATATCCCATTTGAACCTCAGCCCTGGTCATGCGGATGTCCCTCAAATAATATTTTATGAAGGGTTTCTCCGAACGCCAAAAGGCTGCCTCCAGGAGGTGGCGCATGGGAACAGAGTGCTGGAATGCTGCCGAAGTGGCCAGCGCTCTGACCTCATGGGCCCGGGGGGACAAGACGGGGAGGTCCTCGGATGCCTGGGAATAGGCAGTTCTGACCGTCTTGGAGAGCCACCTAGAGACAGTGCCACCCTGAGATTGTCTTTCGTGTTACTGGGGTTGATGGAAATAAGAAGACGTCTTTGTGAAACGCGCCTGGGGCGCGAGCGTTCCCAGTAGTGTGTTAGACATCGAGAGGGGCAAAGGGCTATGTCCGAAGAGGTGTCGCCCCTGTGTATCCGCCAGCGGGCGGATGACGAGGTAAGGGGAGGGACTGCCGGTTCCTGGTTCTTAGTAGGAACTCGGGAAGGAACTTAAGGAGACGGAGCCGTCTCTGTGGAAGGCAATGTCTCTGGGGTCCCCGCTAAGGGCATGGATCTCGCCTCGCCGCTGGGGGGAAGCGAGGGCGAGGAGGAAGGAGTCTTCATAGACAGAAGGTCGAAAGGAATGGAGGACAAAGGCTCAAAGGGGGGTTTATTGAGGACGTAAAGAACAGTGAAGAGGTCCCAAAGGGGAACACGTCTAGGGGATTGGGCCCTCACAAAGAGAACCCCTCTGGAAAATCTCTCTGAGAAGGAAAATCATTCTCAAAGGAAGGTCCGCCCATTGGGGGATGGTGTGCAGATGGCGCCTGTAGCCCCGGATGGAGCAGCAGAGAGGTTAAGGTGGGACAGGAATTTCCTATTTGGATGTTGGTGGGACGATTGTGGGGGACGAATTGTCTTTGCACCATGAGACCCATTTCCTCCATCTGCAATCGTAAAGGGACTCGGGGCTAGCTCTGTGAGAGGACATGGCTAGGTCTCGGAGTTCCTGAGAGGCCCCGGCGATGGAGAGGGGTTTGAGGACGGAACGGGGACCGGGCCCGTTCGAGAGGAGGATTTGGATGTTCGCAGCGGGCTGACACAGAAGCCAGGCGTGGGGGTTTGAAGAATCTGGGGATTGGCTTTGAGGGAGGCCCGAAGGGGGTTGCCTGAGCATGTCCCACCTGGTGTTCAAATGGAGGGGGGGTTCGTGAGTGAGGGACTTGAGGTCCGGGAACCGGGGACTGAGTGGGCCACCATGGGGCTATGGGGAATGAGCCTGGGTCTCTCGAGTCTTGCCTTCCTGATCACCTTGTGGAGGATCGGGAAGGGGGGAAAGGCGTAAGCTTGAGGCCGGGGACCAGGGTGGGACAGGGCGTCGATGGCGTAATGCCTGGGGGTCCGGGACCGGGGACACATACACGGGGCAGACGATGGTTAAACCGTGTGGCAAACAGGTCGATCATTGGTCTGAACAATGTTCCACCCCGGGATTAAAAGGGGTAAGCCGGGCCCTGAGGGTCCATTCCGGTGGGAGGACAGACTTGGATCGGCTGAGAGAGTCTGCCAGGATGTTGTGAGTCCCTGCTATGTGTCTCGCGCGAAGGGGTGACCCCCTGCTTTGTGACACCAGCGGAGGAGGGCCTCTGTACGGAGGGAGAGGCGGTGGAGTGTGCCCCCCCTTTGTTGATGTAACAAGCTACCGAAGTTGTTGTCCGTGAAAAAGAACAAATCGGTGGGCGACATTGGACTGGAATTGGAGGAGGGCGAGCCTGACCGCCTCCAGTTCCAAGATGTTGATGTGAAGACGAGCAGTCAGAGGATCCCAAACCCCCGAGGCTTTGACTGCTCTCCAGATGGGCCCCCCAGCCCGAGTTGGAGGCGTCTTTTGTAAATTTCCCAAAGGGCCTGGGATGGGGGGAGTTTGGGAACTCCGGGGGCCAGGGTGGATGGGCTGAGCCACTCCTCCGTGGCCCAAACAAACCCAAGGCCCTAGGGGTGGTCTGGTTCCAGCTGTCGTTGGTCTGGGACCAACGACGGCGGAACTCCCTCTGAAGCTGTCGCTTTGGAACTCTGCCTAGGGGAATGAGAGGAGACAGGGACTCCATCATCCCCAGGAGGGAGGAAAGTGTCCTTGCCGAAGTGAGGGGAGAGAGGCGAAGGTGGGAAATGAGATCCATAGGCGAGGGGACCTCTCCGGGGTCGGGGGAGACTACCATGGAGGGTGGTGTCGAAGCTCTGCCCAGGAAGGTGAATTGCTGACTGGGCGAGAGCTCGCATTTTGAGGGGTTGGTGACAAACCCCCAGAGAGAAGCAAAGATGAAGTGATTGGAGGTGTGGGATTGGGCTAGGGCCTGAGAGGGAGCCAAGCGACCCAGTCGTCGAGGTAGAACAAGGAGGCGAATGTCCCCCTGTCTGGCAAGGGCGGCCATCTCCTTGACTACCTTCGTGAAGAGGAAGGGAGCCAGGGAGATTTCCGAATGGGGGCCTTGAATTGAAAAAACCCGCCCCCCCAGACGAAACGAAGGTATCGTCTGTGGGCGGGTGGATGAGGATCTGAAAGTAAGCATTCTTTCAGATCTATAGAGGTGGCCAGTCCGATGGTGGATGGAGTCCCTGATCGGGGCCCGGGGGTCTCCATCTTGAATCGGGTTTGGGCCTGAGGAATCTGTTGAGAGGGGAAAGGTTCGAGGATGGGCCTCCAGCCGCCCGGGCCTTTGGGACTACAAAGAGACGAGAGTAAAACCCGGGGTTGGGGTGTGGTACCCGGTGATGGCGCCTTCCGGAGAAGCTCCTCGATTTCCAGGCGAAGGGCCTCCGCCTGGGCGGGAGGTGGATCGCCGGTGGAGGAGGAGGGGAGGACAGAAGGGGAGGGCGTTCGTGTGCCCAGGGTAGACGGAACCCCTCCTGCAAAACAGAAACCCCCGGGGGGTTGAGACCCATGCGCCGCCACTGGTGGGCATGCCGGGACAGACTGCCCGCCAGGGGGGCAAAAGGGGCCGAGGTGTGTCGGGAAGACTGACATTTTTCCCGCCCCTCGGAAGGTGGGTCCGCTAGTCACCTCCGGGGCCGGGCCTGTTGGCCGAACCGAAAATTCTGTTGGGGTTTTTTCGGTTTGGGCGTCGGGTGTTTGGCGGGCCTTGAGGGACGCTGCTTGGGGGAGGGCTGGGGTCTGGCTGTTTGGGTAGGGCCTGACGAAAGAAAAGGTCTAGAAGGGCGATGCGACGAGGGGTTGTGGTCGCAAAAGAGAGCGGCCTGTTTGCGCTCCTCGACGGCATGGGTAATGACCGCAGAGGAAAAAGTCGCCGAAAAGCGACTGCTCCTGACCCGGAATGCAGGTAAGGCCGCCTTGAGCGCTGGGGAGAGATGGGCCTGTGATAGCAAGGCATCTCTCACTGCCAGAAAGGGAGTTTTTTTAAATGACTCCTGGCTGCGCTGTCCGCCGCAGCCCAAGGTGGGGGCGCTATCTTGTTGACAAGGGAAACGCATAAGGGGTCATCAAACAGGCTGGGGCCTGCCTCAGTGTCGTCCGGGTCTGAAGACGCTGAGACAATGCCTCCCTCCTTTGGCCCAAAAGTTCCTCCGCTCGCTGTAGGAACATGTCAATGAGGGCATGCCCCGCGGTGGTGTGCAGAATGCCAGCCCTGGGTTTTTGTCCCATCTATCAGGGTTTTGATAGAAAGAGAGGTGGATGTGGGAGGGGGGGGGGTTGGGAGTGAGCCGAGGTCAGCCGGGGAAATGGCAATCCCCTGGTGGCCCGGGTTGGGGAAAAAAAAGAGAAAAGACATGAGGGGCCTGACGCGAGTCCTTGAGGAATACTCCTACTGGGGCCGCGTTGGGGCTGATAAGAAGTCAAACCCCGGTGGGGGAACGGCATGTGCACCCTGGCGAGAGAGGCCGAAACTGTCCAACAAAAAGGGGTGTGGTCTGGGGGGGGCTATCCTTGGCCGTGATCGTGGGTAGGGGGTGACCCAGTGAAACGGGAAAGGGCGAAGATGTTGTTAGAGGGGGGGGATTCCCTAACAACAAGATCAGGGGCCAGCTCTCCAAAATGGAAAGGTCCCCAGACTGGGGGAGGAAATCCTCAAACCCCTCCTCCAGTTGTGGGGGCAGTTTGTTCGTGAAGGGGAAAGTTCAGGTCCCCCTTCGGAAGGCCAGGTCAGGGGTGCGTGGGAGTCGTGAACTCGTTGCGAAGAGGGGGAAAACGAGGGGGGGCGGCTCCCCGGTGGTTCCGTAATCGGCGTTGGGAAAAATAGGGGACTCGATCGGCAGCGCCCGAGAGGAATGGGGGCCCAGGTCGATCCAGCCTGGGAGGCCGGATGCCACATGAGACCAAAGATGGAATCAGGGAAGAGTCAGAGCTAAGCCACTGATTCCTCTCGGGGGAATAGAACCCCCGGTTCCCCGGGGGAAGAAAGGAGGGCTGTGGCGGCCCCGAGGCAGAGTCTCCTCGGGGGGCCCGGGAACCTTTCGCACCCCGGGAGAGCACTGCCTCCTGCATCTCCCGGGTGGGGTCCGCGCGGCCCCCTGCGTGGCAGAGGGGTCGGTGAGTGTTAACGATCGCTGAGCCTCCCTGGCCGTGTGGTAGCGGACGGGGATGGCTGAGGACGCGTAAGACTCAAGGGACGAAAGGTTACCCCTGGCCCCGCTGGTCGATCCTCCCCCTGAGGAACGGGACCGCGGACGTTTTCCAAAAGGGGAGCGGAAGAAAGTCGGCTCCCCAACGTCCTGTACCCTAGGGAGATTGAGATGATCGATCGGGGTGGTTCGACCGTCGGGGGTGAGGGCGCAGATCCCAGCTAGTCGATGCCTGCGTACCTGACCGGGATTGTGGTCAGTGGGGAGGTTCCACCAAAGACTGGCCACAGTCCCTCCCACCGGAGGTGTTGACGCTCCCCGTGTCCCGGGTCGTGGCTGAACCCGGACACGGTTGGGGAGAGCGTGATGAGACTGGGTGACTTTAGTGGGGGAGGTGCTAGCGTCACGAGTTCAAAGATCGGGTGACGTGCGGTTTATTCCGTCCGCGAGTCGCCACCCGTGCGGTCGGGTCTCGGCAAGGGTCCCTGGGGCCGATGATCGCCGGACGCGGCTGATAGGATGGGTCTCCTTACGCGGTTCGAAGTCGAACAGGCGAACCCGTCGGGGAACGGGAAAAAGATTAGACGGGCAGGTCCTTTCATGGGAGCCTTGCCTTGGATTTGGGCTTAGGGAAAGAAGCAAATGAAAAAACAGTCGGCAATGACTGCCGATTGTCCATCGACTGGGACTGACTGTTGGACTTCGATCGCGACGATCGTGTATCCGCCGGTCGGGTAGAGGGGGAATCGGAATGATGGTCGCGCGTCCCTGCGCGGAACCCTCCTCTACACCGACCGTACGCTCATCGTTTTGCGTGAGCGGTTTGGGCCCGTGGAATCGACACGCGGCCCCTCCGGGGTAGAGAGCGACTGCCCAAGCGTGGAACGCCTCGAGCCCTTAGTGTCCTCACCATGTTGGGCACTGGTGGTTGGGGAACAAACCGGAACGCACGATCGCAAAGGGGAGAAAAAGAGGTGGATCGAGGGATATAAAGAGCCAACCAACCCGGGAGAAGGGCACTGAAAGTGTAGTAAAATGTAGCGAGATCTCAGTGTTAGATCGGGCGGTCGATCGTTTAAATGACGTGGTTTTGGCCGGTCGAAACAAATGGCGGAACGACCGGCGAAGAAATGGAAGCCGAGTGGACGACGTGCAAGTTAGGCGAAATCGGGAGTCCAAATGGAAGGAGAAGGGACTGAGAAATTTGTTGAACAAGGGGCCGTAAAGGCCAAAACTGGGGAAAAGGGTGAAACCGGCGATGGGAAATTCCGACTTTCGAAGATTGAAAAGAGCGGAAGGCGAGGTCGCGAGTGCCGAGACAAAGGCACAAAGGCGAGGATGGCGTGGTTAAACAAATGAAATAAAACACACCAAACCAAAAGCCCACTGGTTCAAGAATGAAAAAGGGTTTAAGCGCGGGAAGCCACAACAAATAAACAAAGAAGCAAACACAAAGCTATCTTAACACAACGGCAAAGAGAAGGCGAGACAGAGCACAAGACTTATCTTGCTTGGACGGCCCGCCGAGAGAGGGAAAGAGGTATGGGAGACTGGACACTGGCTTCTTCCGACGGCGGAAGTGGGTTGGGCACCACGTGACTGACTTATCACTGCAATTAGCCACACAAAAACTTTGGCCTGGCAGAGCAGATAACTGCCGTGAATGCTATTGTCTGACATGGTACAGTTATATGACGCCAAACTTTGTGTTGTGTTTTGATTCAAAAACCTCTGTGTGTGTGTGTGTGTGTGTGTGGGGTGTGTCTTTGAGTGGAGTTTTAAACAAGTATTCACATTCAATTTGTAGTGTGTATTTTTTTTCATCTTTATTGATCCAGAAGGATTGTAATTCTACAACACCATAATAAAATAAATTCAAATAATAATAAAAACAAAAAAAACCTTTTGAAATTCGTAGGTGTTTCAGCTGGGTAGTTCACAAAACTGGGAAACTGCTTCCCTTTTTTTTTCAGATTTAAAGTTGATATCCCACTCTGTTTCCGTCCCAAGTGATAATCAACCATGTTCAAGCACATGCTGTGTTAATGGTAATTCCACTGTGATGAAAAGTATTACTATCCAGCAGTAGTCAGTCTGACCCAGAATGAAGGACTTTTATTGTTTTACCCTGATCCATGGAGTGTGTGTGTGTGTGTGTGTGTGTGTGTGTGTGCGTGTGTGTGTGTGGTGTGGTGTGTGTGTGTGTGTGTGTTTGCGGTGTGCATGTGTGTTGCAGAGTTCAGCTGGACCCAATTCCTGAAGGACACCATCGACAAGGTCAGCCAGCCTTTGCAGAGAGAACCGCCAGCCTGGACATAAACTACTGTGAGAGCGCGGAGCTGAACAAGTCCATCGCCAAGCAGTACAAGATCAGCCCAGACTCCCTCATGCAGCTGGTCATCCAGGTCAGTGTAAAGGGGCAGCAGTCATGGCATAATGACACACTGACACATCCAGACAAAAAAAGTGTAAATTTCCTATTTTCAATATTACGAAAAGAGTGGCAACTGGTAGATAAACAGTGTCCAGATAAGTTTGCAGACACAGGCCGTGTTCTATCCTTCTTGAGCAGCAGCTGACTGCTTTTGAATACACTTATGTTGTATAACTGATGTGAGAGAGAAGCATTCATTGAACTGGATTGTACCTGTGTGCATGAATGTACCAGTATCTATGGTGCATAAGTAGTGTTGTGTCATCTCTGTGATGCAAAGAGCTCGGGTTTTAAAGTCCTGAAGTATGTGAAGAACATGTTTGTACATTAGCTGATGATGATGGTAAGCATGTATGAGTATGCTGTATATGTGTTAGCACAATGTAAGTTCGGTGATGGTGGCAGTGGGGGGGATGAGATGGGGGTAGTAAACATAGGTTTGTAATGGGCAAGATGGGAGGAGCGGTGGCGGGTGGAGTGAGGTACCCAGGCACGTGCTTATGAATTTATTTCAGTTCTTTTCATTGAGCTGTGGTTAATTTCAAAGGTTTTGAATACATAAACATTTCTTCATTGTTGTAACTGATACAGAAAACAGACAGGAGAACACCCTTTGCAAATATCTTTATGATAATGAACAAGTGTGTATGTGTTTAAATAAAGACTTAAAGCAATTTTAAGGGCAGTTTAATGTTTGAAACTTTCATTCCTTACAATGTGGATAAACACAAATCGAGACTGAGCCTTCACCATACCATGAAATTAATGTTACCGGCTGTAGACCTCAGACAATCGTCTTTATATCCTCAACAGATCTGTGACGTCTCATCCGTTATTGTGTGTCTTCCTTTCCTCCGTCTCAGCTGGCACAGTACAGACTGAACGGGAAATGTGTGGGCACGTACGAGTCATGCAGCACGGCTGCATTCAAGCACGGCCGCACCGAGACAGTTCGACCATGCACCACCGCCACCCCACGTTGTGTGCAAACAGATGTTGAGAGAGGGTCCAGCGCCACTGTCCAAGACATCCAGAACGGCATACAGGAATGTTCCAAGGTCCACAACGAGCTCACTAAGCAGGCTGCCATGGGTGAGTTGGTTGTCCCCCTTTGTGGTTCTGATTTTAACCCTTTGACATCCAAGGCTGTCTGAACTAAGTCAATGGCCCAGCCCTTAACCAAATTTGCCTGCATTGTTGAGGGTGTAGGGTGTGTGTTTGCTGTCACTCATAAATCCTATTCTTAACCCTCTTGACAAGCGAGAACCGCTAGCGCCCAACCGGAAATCACACAGCCAAAACGCTGAGCACCAGCCAGCGCCCGGTTAGAACATGTGGCAACAATGGGCGCCGCCATATTTCTCGTAGAAAAGGAAGTCTCGCGAGAATGTGACTTCCTTCTTCCTGTGGCCATTTACTTCCGTTTGCAAAAACCGCGAGTCGATACACTTCGTAGTTCTTGAGTTACGAATTTTTTAAGTTTTGTGGTCGAAATGCTGTTTTTCGCCATCGCTAACCTTGATTTTCTGCCGTTCTATAACAAGATTTAGTGATGAAGATACTGTGATTTGTAGGATTTACGGCATAAGACTTAGTGAAAGTGCTGGGTAATGAAGCTTAGAGTGACCTAGATTTCGACTGGGATGAGGTTCCAGGTATGATTCGGAAGAAAGTTCTGAAGAAGATTTTTTTTTTCCCCCCGAGTAAATGGCTCATGTGATATTCTTCAAACTTATGATATAGCAACATATTATTCGTAGGACTTTTAAAAATTATTTTCATTTGACTATTTCCTTTCCTCTCTTTTAAATTAATTTTTAAATTGGGTAACCATGTTCAAATTAAGAAGTTACTTACCTTGCCGATGGTTTTCGGTGTAACTAAGCTAAGGTAAGTGCATACTAAAGAGGGTTAAACTGTATATCTAAAACACCGTAAAATGTACATTTCAGAAAAGCATTTGATTTTTCTAAACTATATGAAGACCCAGCAGAAGCGGTCAAGTGATTAACTTCCTTTAACCACTGTGTAGTCAGCAGGGCTGTAAACATGACCATGACGAGTCATGTATCAAAGATGAAGATGTATGACTTTCACAGACGGTACCTTCGCATGCTGTTGATCCAGGTATGATAAGGAGGAGTAAGGATGCAGACTACAGAGAATAGAATGTCTGTGAAGCCAATAACATAACAATATACACATTTCAAAACAAGCAAGAATGAGCAACATGACGGAAGTTTTGTTTTTTTCATTTGTTGATTCATTTTTCAGTTTGATGGTGGTTTCTAGCTCCTTGTTTCTCCGTCTTTCCATTCAAAAAGGCAAGATGTAACAAACATTGACTGAAAGTGATTGTTTTTGAATGTATTAATCCAGGCTGCTTTGTGCATGTAGATTGTGAAAGGAACCAGTGTCTTTCTTCAAGGAATAAATATCCCAGAGCACTTAATTTTCTGAGAAGATTGTCTTGCTACTTTGTTCAAGAGCAAACTGGTTGAAATTGATAAAAACTTTGATAAAAAAAAAAAAGTGATTTACTTACATAATGTGAGTCTTTGGCATTGTTAACAACACAATCGAAATGATGACTGCTCCATACTCCTCAGGCCAGGGATTCGATCGCCACCTCTTCTTCATGCGCAAACTGGCGGAGTCCAAGGGACAGTCTCCAGAGCGTTCAGCGATGAGGGGTATCGCACCATGATCTACGACATCCTGTCCACATCCACACTGCCTGAGCCCTCTGTCCTGATTGGTGGATTCTGTCCTGTGGTTCCTGATGGGTATGGCGTAGGTAAGTGTCACATGCTGGTTCATCGGATGTTGCTGAAGTTTTTAGTTATGTGTCATGCTGTTTTGAGGTTACTTGATTTTCCAGGTAAACACCGTTATTTTAACTCCTTGAATCTTTCAGCAATTGTGATCCGGATGAGCAACCCACCCAGCTGGGTTTTGTTGTATATAGTGATGTAAATATTCGGTTTTAAACATTACCGACACATTCAGATATTAACCACATCTTTCAATGTTTGTGATGGTCGTTCTGGATCAGAATCAATTCTGAATTGTGGACCAATTCATTTACTACTTTCTAAATGTTGAAAGACTCAGATTTCTTCCTACATACTAGTAACAACACAAAAAACAACAACAAAAGCTGAAAATGACTTAAGATTTTCAGACTGTGATCAGATGCTCATTTTCCCTGAAGATGGAGTATGGCTGCCTTAATGGCGGGATAAAAAAATGGTCATACACGCAAAACTCCGCTTGTTGGGTAGTACACGCAAAACTGCTGGGTGTATATTTCTG
>JAFLJL010003661.1:19560-44560 GCA_018398815.1 Conus ventricosus
AAAAGGGAAAAATAGCTAGATTTGGACAGAGAATACTAGCATTTGTCCCTAAACTTATCGATTGATGTGCTTGCGCACATTTGACTGGTGATCAATTTCTAAACACTAACAACAACAACAAAAGTAGGATAGCACTTTTCAGCTAGGACACTCTGGATGACACACACAATCTCCACCATGAATAATGGATCCTGGATCTCCCCTTAGGTATGGATCTGCTCCAGCATTTCATGGCTTCATCCTTTGGCTGCATTCCATCGCGCCACAAGTTTTGTTAAAAACTGGTTTGGAAGGTTTTGTGAAATCATGCTGGCAGTCCAACATGAAGGCAATGTACCTTCATCATGAGACCGTTTTAGTTTTTCCTCATAGCTCATGATTATGATGATTTGCATGTACAAGCTGCTCTCTGCCTTACCATGCAATTTGCTTTTTTCCTTCATATATGCTTATCACAAGAATATGGATACCACTTTTTAAACAAAGTAATGGTGATTTAATGCCGATTGATGAGGATGAAGATGGTGCTAGGGTGTTCCATTCCAGATGGGAGAGCACATGACACAGCTGTTCTCTATACTTCCTTTCATAACATATCCTCACATCAACGAGGCAGGAGAGATACAGACACAAGCAGTGGTGGTCAAGAAAACTGAGAACACTGAGGTGTGCAGGTCTTCCCATCTGAGCCCATAACAAATTCAACTCTGGGTAGGAGCTGGTTGGTACCATCACCTCAATCCCATTGCTCTGACAGGAAGCAAACCCACAATCTGCTACGCAAACCCCTTTACCACAGTGGCAGGTGTTTGCCCATCTCTTAGCAATATTGTGCAAAGAACTACAAAATCAATTTTAAGGGAAGTTGGCAGACAGATGAGTGAGGCCCAGGAATTAACCCATGTGATTTGGTGAAAACTGTGCTGTGGATCTGGACCAAAGGGCAGATGAAGGATCCGTTCCATGTCGGTGGAGGTCTGTGCTTTCCCCCCCGAGTGTCCTTGCAGTTTATTCGGTCTTTCAACTCAGCCATGCCTAAATTGGGGATGCAGCTCTCAGTACACTTGTACGTTAAAAGAAACACATTTCAATCCTTTCAAACACCCATAACCCCACTACAACACGTTGGTCAAGAAATGTCCAGAGATGATAAACACTGAACCAGAAAATGGCCTCAACAACAGGGATTTCACAACTATGAAGAAGCAGAGATATCCAAATGCCCCCACACACACAAAAAAAAGAGAAAGTACAATAAAAAAGAATGTGTGTGATTGTACACAGCTGTACTAATGTATGTTAGAACAGCACATGATGCATTGCACAACATTAATTTGTGTAAACAATTTCATCATCAGTCAATATGAGCCTGACACACAAATATGACAAGTTACACGTGTCATCAATTGGTATGAGCAAACAGTCTGTCAATGAGTCAAACGCACACGTGATAAAATGTATGATACACCCGTCATTAGTCAGCCTAGTGTATGTGAGTATCATGTGGATTTGCTGGGCAGGTTTCCTTCCAGAACGGTGTGGACATCACGCAGACAGGCTTCCAGGCTCTGCACGAAGGCTGTGGCATCACGGTGCGGCTTGTACGTCGTCACGTTGAACCCCACTCCACGATCCTGGATGGCATAACCTGTCAATGAAAAAAAACACGCAATAAGTGATGGGAAATAAGTTGCAAGGTGTATGACAGAAATGTGAAGATCAGAGGGGATAAAACAAAAAATTCATTCTCTTTTTAAAGAATTCCTATCACCAACTATTGGAAGAGAAGGCCAGTTTGGCCATTGGAATGGATGCCACGTTACACATAGCATGCACCCTACATGTGAAATTGAAAGAATGATGGAAGTAAGGAAATTGCGGATTGATATTGACTGGATGACACAGAAACGAACGTTAACGAAGTGATAAAGGACACTGCAGACACCTCTTCAGTCCAGCACTACCCAGGTAGGCTGGCCCATAGTGTACTCGAGGGTGAGGTTTGTAAACGCTTGAACCATTTGGCATAGGAGCTACATATTCCTGTTTTCAGTATTATTATGATTATGAAACCACTACTTCATTCATGATGCAATCAGTATCCTGCTTTTTAATTTGATATGTAGCATTATGTACTTGACAAAGGAAAAACTTGAAGGGAACGGTTCATGACGCAAATTGGTTGTTTTGGGAAGGAGATCACTCCAGTAACCAGATGTTTCCAGTGCTTAGAATTAGCTCTCCTCTCTTCCATAAAAGAAATTTGGGGAGTCCTGATAGCATGGTAAAGATATGCCAAGGCCTAATTTGGACAGGTATGGTTTGTGAAAACTGAAGATCTTGAGGAGAAAAAAGAAGAATCATTTCTCCGTAATAGACTTGACACCTGTTTGTTTAGGAAGCAACATTCCTGCTCTTTTACTTGACCTTCACGCTATGAACTTTGACGGGACGGTCACTGAAATATATCCGCCTATGCTCATGCTTGAGTTCATAGGTCTCTTCTTGACGATTATCCAGGCCTACGTTGCATGCACTGCCACTTTTACCCTAACACACATGATAGTGTGCCGTACAAAGCAGAAAGTTCGTTTTTGTTCTAGGTGTTTCCTTGTTTACCTATGTGCTGTTAAAAGATTATTGCAAATGTCTATGGCTTGGACTTTTGTTCTCTCATCGTTTCACTAAATGAAGAAAGTTAACGGTTCTTGTTGATCATTACACTTCACATTTTTGTCATATTATTTTCAGATTTCCTCTTTATACCTGTTTTTTTTTGGTGGCTTTCTTGCCATGTGTCGGTGGAAAATGAGATGGGGAAAAACTGTAAAAATACCCAACAACACTTTGCAACAATCTTTCATCACAACCCAACTTATGGTGCTGAGAAGTGCGCGTTGCTGGCTAGGGTGGCTGTGGGTTGATTCCCATCGAGGCATGTAGTGGATGGGGTGTTTGGTATGGGTCGCCTCCTAAAAGACGTTGCTGGGTGAGCGATTGGGTTGATGCCAAGAGTGGAACCACACAGTTGAGTCTGTGTGTTTGCACAAATTTCCTGGACCACCACTGCACGTGTCTGTATATCTCTCATCTTTTGGTTAATGTAGATTATATAATTTTAATGTGTGTATATGACAGTTTATGTATAACATTAATATCACATGTGTAATGAAGGACACATAATTTACTGGGCTCTGTCCTGAATTTCTTATACAAAAATGAACTTGGTGGCTTATCATAATTCACAATCAGTACTGTTCTATAATTTTAAATGAAATCAACTTTTGTGACATCATGCCCCCCCCACTGTTCTTCTACTTTGTTTTCATCTCCACATCCTGTCTATGTTGATTTTTTGCTAAATATTTTTATGTTAGCTAGCTCAAGGGGCAGTATATATGTGATGAGGTTGCACCTCATGGGGTATTGGCACTCCCCATGCTGGGCTCTGTACCTAATAAATGACAAGTGGCTCTGTTACCTATTAAATGATCATTCGCAGATGGGGGCTTAGTGTGTGGTTATTTACTTGTTGGCTCATAACTGGCGCCTACTGAAGAGTACAAAGTGCCCTCTTGATGACTTAGCATGGATAACTCTCTGTGGCCAGCCTTAAGATGAGGCTGTAACTTGCCTTTACTGGGGTGTGTATGGTGTTCACCAGAGTAAGCTACAAGAAATGACTCTGAGGGGTAGGACAGCCTGCTAAAACATGAAGATAATCTTCTTCTTCTACATACGCAGGCTGATAGTGATACTCTGCGGTCATTCCCTATATGGACAGACAAAGTATTTATCACATCTACCCAACAAGCGGAGTTTTGCGTGTATTCCTGTTTGTTATACCGCATTATGGCAGCCATTCACCATTTCAGGGTATATGAGCATCTGATCACAGTCTGAAAATCTTAAGTCATTTTCAGCTTTTGTTGTTGTTTTTTGTGTTGTTTTAGTATGTGGAAGAATATCGGAGTCTTTCTAACTTTTAGAAAGTAGTAATTGAATTGGTCCTCAATTTCAGAATTGATTCTGATCAGAAAGCCATCACAAATTTGAAAGATGTGGTTAATATCTGAATGTGTCGTAATGTTGAAAACCGAACTATTTACTATCTCTCTTATATACAACATAACCAGCTGGGTGCGGGTTGCTATCCGGTTAACAATTGCTGATAGATCAAGAGTTAAATTAAAAATAACCGGTGTTTACCTGGAAATCAAAGGTAACCTCAAATCTGCATGACACATAACTAAAAACTTCAGGGGCAACATTCCGATGAACCTGCATGTGACCACTTACCTTATGCCCATACCCATCAGGATCACAGGACAGAATACTACCAATCAGGACAGTGGGCTCAGCTGTGTGGATGTGGACTGAATGTCGTTGATACTTGGTGCAGATTCCCCTCATCGCTGAAAACTGCTCTGGTGACTGTACTTGGACTCTCAGCGCCAGTTTGCGCATTGTAGAGTAGGTGGCGATCGAATCCCTGGAATGAGGAGTAGAGCAGTCTTCATTTTCGATTGTGTGTTTACATTGGCCAAAGACGCACATTATGTATGTAAATCACTTTTTTTTTTTATCTAAAGTTTTATCAATTCAACCAGTTTGCTCTTGAAACAAAGTTGCTAGACAATTTTCTCAGAAATAAGTGATCTGGGGATATTGATTCCTTTGAAGAAAGTCACTGGTTCCTTTCAAAATCTACATGCACAAAGCAGCCTGGATTATATACTTCAAAAACCAATAACTTGTCTGTCAATGTTTGTGACATCTTGCCTTTTTGAATGGAAGACGGAGGAAACAAGGAGCTTGATACCACATCAACTGAAAAATGAATCATCAATTGAAAAATCAAAATTCGTCTTGTTGATCATTCTTGCTTGTTTTGGACTAATGTGTATATTGTTATGTTATTGGTCTCAGACATTCTTTTCTCTGTAGTCTTTTTTGGGGGGGGGGACTTCCTATCCTCCTTTTCATACTGGATCAACTGCATGCGAAGTGACGTCTGTGAAAGTCATACATTCTTCATCTTTGATACATTGTACTAGTCATGGTCATGTTTTACCGCCCTTGCTGACTTCTCAGTGTTTAGGGAAGTTAATCACTTGACCGCTTTTCTGCTGGGTCTTCATATTGTTTAGATAAATCAATGCTTTTCTGAAATGTACATTTTTCGGTGTTTTTGATTTTACTGTTTAACCCTCTTTAGTATGCACTTACTATGCTTAGTTACACCCCCCCCCCGATAAAAATCGGCTAGGTAAGTAACTTCTTATTTGTAAATGGTTACCCTATTTAAATTTTATTGTATATGTGAGAAAGGAATTAGTCAAATGAAAATTATTTTTAAAAGTCTACGATTATTATGTTGCTATTGCATAAGTTTGTAGAATATCTCATGAGCCATTTACTCGGGGGGAATAAAATAATCTTCTCCAGAACTTTCTTCCGAAAGATACCGGATCACTCATCCCAGTCGGAAATCTTGGTACTATAAGATTCATTACCCAGCACTTTCACTAAGTCTTATGCCGTAAATTCCTACTAATCACATATCTTCATCACTTTTTCTTGTTGCTACCCTAGAAGCGGGCAGAAATTCAAGGGTTGCGATGGCCGAAAACAGCATTTCGACCAAAAAACTTAAAAAATGCGTAACTCAAGAACTACATGTGTATCGACTCGCGGTTTTTTGCAAACGGACGTAAATGGCCACAGGTAGTAGGTAGTCACTTCTCGCGAGACCTCTTTCCTTTTCTACGAGAATTTATGGCGGCGCACATTTTGCAATTGTTAATACCGGGCGCTGGCTGGTTTGCTCAGCGTTTTGGCTGTGTCGATTTCAGGTTGTTGGGCGCTATGGGTTCTGATTGTCAGAGGGTTAAGAATAGGATTTATGAGTGACAGCAAACACACACCTACACTCAATCAATGCAGGCAAATTTGGTTATAGGGCTGGGCATTGACTTCGTTCAGACAGCTTGGATGTCTTAGGAAAAGTGTTAAATCTGATAACACAAAGGGGGAAACCAATCTCAACCTTGGGCAGGTGCTTTGGGAGTCGTTGTGGACCTTGGATAATTCCTTGTTTGACGTTCGGATGTCTTGGTCAGTGGCGCTGGTCCCTCTATCAATACAGCTGTTAGCACACAACGTGGGTGGCCGGGGGTGATGGATCGAACTGTCTCGGTGCGGGCCGTGCTTGATTGCAGCCGTTGCTGCATGAATCGTACGTGCCACACATTTCCCGGCAGTCTGTTCTGTGCCAGTCTGAGACAGGAGGAATGGATGACACACAAAACGGATGAGTGACGTCACTGATCTGTTGAGGATATAAAGACGTTTGTCTGAGGTCTACCGACGGTTACATTATTTCATGGTATGGTGACGGCTCAGTCTCGATTTGTGTTTACCAACATTGTATAAGGAATGAAAGTTTCAAACATTAATAGCACTTAAAATTGCTTTAAGTCTTTTATTTAAAAAACTTTACACACTTGTTCAGTATCATAAAGATTTTTGCTAAGGGGTGTTCTCCTGTCGGTTTCTGTAGTCAGTTACATCAATGAAGAAATGTTTATGATTCTACACCTTTGAAATTTACACAGCTCATTGAAAAGAATTGAAATAAATTCATAGCAGTGCCTGGGTACCTCACTCCACCCGACCCCGCCCCTCTCTCCCTCTTGCCCATTACAAACCTATGTTTATACCCCATCTCATCCCCCCCACTGCACCATCACGAACTTTATTGTGCTATAACTTATACATGGGCTACTCCATACATGCATACTCATTCATTCAGCCTAATGTTACATACTTGTTCTTCACATACTTCAGGACTTTAAAACCCGGAGCTCTTTGCTTACAGTGATGACACAAAGCACGTTCTTATGACCATAGATACTGGTACATTTCAGGCACACACGTACATTCCAGTCAATGATGGCTTATCTCACATCGTTATACAACATAGTGTTATTCAAAAGCAGTCAGCTGCTGCTCCAGAAGGATTAGAAAGGGCTGTGTCTGCAAACTTATCTGACACTGTTTATATACCAGTTGCACTCTTTTCGTAAATATTTGAAAATAGGAAATTAACTCTTTTTTTGTCTGGTTGTGTCAGTGTGTTCTTATGCCATGACTGTACCCCTTTACACTGACTGGATGACCAGCTGCATGAGGGAGTCTGGGTGATCTTGTACGGCTTGGCGATGGACTTGTTCAAGCTCCGCTACTCTCACAGTAGTTTATGTCCAGGATGAGGTTCTCTCTGCGAAGGCTTGGCTTACTTGTCGTTGGTGTCCTAGGAATGGGTTCCAGCTTGAACTCGGCAAACACACATGTCAAACCGCACAACACACACAACACACACACACACACACACCAACACACACGACACACACACACACAAAACACACAAACACACACTACATGGATCAGGGTTATAACAATTAATAGTCTTCATTCTGGGTTCAGAATGACTACTGCTGGGATAGTAATACTTTTCATCTCAGTGGAATTACCATTAACAACTGCTTGTGCTTGAACATGGTTGATTATCATTGGGACCCCCGGAAACAGAGTGGGTATCAACTTTAATCTGAAAAAATAAAGGGAAGCAGATTCCAGTTTGTGAACATGCCCAGATGAAACACCTACTGAATTCAAAGGTTTTTTTTTGTTTTTTTTTTATTTGACTTTTTATATTATGGTGTGTGTAGAATTACAATCCTTTGGATCAATAAGATGAAATAAAATTTTCACAATACAAATTGAGATGTGAATACTTTGTTTTCACTCCACTCATAGTCACACACACCACACTCACATCACACTCACAGAGGCTTTGAAATCAAAACAATACACCAAAGTTTGGAGTCATATTACTGTTCCATGTCAGGACAATAGCATTCTCGGCATTAGTCTGCTCTGCCTGGCCGATGTTTTTGTTGTGGCTATGCAGTGATAAGACAGTCACGTGGTGCCCATCCCACTTCCGCCGTCGGAAGAAGCCAGTGTCCCCCCAGTCTTCCCATACCTCTTCTCTCACGGCCTGCCGTCCTAGCAAAGATAAGTATTGTGCTCTCTGTCTCGCTTCTCTTTGCCGTTGTGTTAAGATAGCTTTGTGTTTGATTCTTTGCTTTTTGTTGTGGCTTGGCGCGCTTCACCCTTTCATTCTTGAACGTGGGGCTTTTGGTTTTTTTAGTGTGGTGTGCTTTATTCATTGTTTTACCACGCCATCATCGCCTTTGTGCCTTTGCTGGCTCTCCGGCGACCTCGCCTTCAGCTTTTTCAATCTTCGAAAGTCGGTACTCCATCCCGCCGGTTTCACCCTTTTCCCCAGTTTTGGCCTTTAACGGCCCCTTGTTCATTCGAAATCTTCAGTACCTTCTCCTTCATTTGGACTTCCCGATTCGCCTAACTTTGCACGTCGTCCACTAGGCTTCCATTTCATTCGCCGGTTTCGCTTCCGGCCCATGTGTTTCGACGGCCAAAACCCGTCACTTTCGATCGACTGCCTCGATCTACACTGAGATCTGCTACATTTACTACACTTTCAGTGTCTCTCCGAGGTTGGTTGAGCTCTTTATATCCTCGATCCACCTTCTTTGTCTCACCTGTTGCGATCGTGGCGTTCAGTGTTTGTTCCCCACCACCAGTGCCCCAACATGGTGTATGGGTAACTAAAGGGCTCGAGGCGTTACAACGCTTCGGCAGTCGCTCTCTACCCCGGTGGGGCGCGTGTCGATTCCTCGGTCAAGACGCTCACGCACACGATGAGCGTTTACGGTCGGTGTAGTGGTGTGGTTCAGCGCAGGGGAGCTAGCGACCATCATTCCGATTCCACTCTACACGAACGGAGGAACTCGATCGCGCGATCGAAGACCAACAGTCAGTCCAGTCGGCAATGGACAATCGGCATCATTTGCCGATGTTTTTCATTGCTTCTTTCCCTATGCCAAATCCAAAGGGCAAGGCTCCCATGAATAGGGACCTGCCCGTTCTTCTTATTCCCGGTCCCCAGACTGGTGGTTCGCCTGTTCGTCTTCGACCGCGTAAGGAGTCACTATCATATTCATGCGCGTCGGCGTTCATCGGCCCAGGGGACCTTGCCGTGACACGGACCGGCACGGGGTGGAGACTAGCGAACGGATTCACCGCACCACGTCACCCGAATCTATTGTGACTCGTGGAAGCTTGCACCTTCCCCACTAAAGTCTCCAGTCTCATCACAGCTATCCCCCATCCACGTGTCCGGTTCAGACTTCGACCCGGTCTACGTGGAGCAGTCTACACTCCGGTGGTGGTGACTGTGGCCAGTTCTTTGTGGTATCAGCCCCTCTGACCACAATCACAGGGTCTGGTACGCAGGCATGACTAGCTCGGATCTGCGCCCTCACCCACAGAGTCGATACCACCACGATCGATCTTCTCAATCTCCCCTAGGGGTTCTGGTCGTGGGGGAGACGGAATTCTTCCGAATCCCCTATTGGGCATACGTCAGCGGTCCCGTTTCTCTGGGGGGAGGATCGACCAGCGGGGCCAGGGGTTAAACTTTCGTTCCTTGGTCTGCCGCGTCGTTCTAAGCCATCCCCGGACGATAACTCACGGCCAGGTGGCTCAGCGATCGTAACACTCACCGTACCTCTGCCAAGCAGGGGCCGGCGCGGTCCCTCCCGGGAGATGCAAGGAGGGCTGTGACTCTCCCTGGGTGCGCTAGTTTCCCGGGTCCCCGAGGAGTCTCCTGCCTCTGGGCCGCCACAGCCCTCCTTTCTTCCCGGGGACCGGTGGTTTCTTTTTCCTACTGAGAGGAAGATATGTGGAGTGCTTGACTTTCCCTATTTCATCTTTGGTTCTCATGTGGCTTACGCCTCCCAAGTGCTGGGTTCGGTTTCGACCGGGGCCCCCAGTCCTTCGGGCGCTGTCCGATCGGCGCAGTCCCCTAGTTTTCACGTCAGTTTACGGACCAACGTGGGAGCCGTCTCTCGTTTTCCCCCTATTCGATCGAGTTCACGAACTCCCACTGCTCCCTGACCGGGCCTTCCGAAGGGTGGACCTAGAATCTTCCCTTCACGAACATACTGACCCACAAATGGAGGAGGGGTTTGAGGATTTCCTACCCCCAGTCTGGGTCCTTTCCTTTTTGGTGAGCTGCGGCCCTGATCTTGTGTTAGGAATCCCGCCCTTCTATCAACATCTTCGCGCTTTCCGTTTTCACTGGGTCACCCCTACACAGCGATCACGGCCAAGGATAGCCGCCCACCCAGACCATCACTCTTTTTGGACAGATCGGGACTCTCTCGCTGGGGATGCACATGGCGTTCCCACTCAGGGGTTTGACTTCTTATCAGTCCCCTTAGCGGCCCCCAAGTTGGGAGTATTCACTCAAGGACTCGCGTCATGCCCCCCCTCATGGTCTTTTCTCTCTTTTCTGCTTTCGGCCACAGGGAGATGTTTGCCATTTCCCGGATGAACTCAGGCTCTCTCACAACCGCCCCCTCCACATCCACCTTCTTTATACGCAAATCCTGTTAGTGTGGGACAGAATCGCCAGGGCTGGAATTCTGCACACCTCACAGAGAGGGCATGCCCTCATGAATGGTTCATACAGCGAGGGAGGTAACTCTGGCCAATGGAGGGAGGCATTGTCTCTGCGTTTCAGGTCCCGGACGTCAATGAGGCTGGCCCAGCCTGTTTGATGACCCTTATGCGTTTTTCTTGTCAACATGATAGCGCACACCTTGGGGCTGCGGCGGTCAGCGCAGCCAGTGTCCTTCTTTAAACTGCCTTCTGGCGTGGAGAGATGTTGCTAATACAGGCCATCTCTCCCCAGCGATCATGGCGGACTTACGCTGCATTCCGGGTCAGGAGCTGTCGCTTTTCGGAGACTTTTCATCTGCGGTCTTTACCCTGCCGTCGAGGAGCGCAACAGGCCGCTTTCTTTTGCTCCACAAACCACTCGTCAGCATCGCCTTCTAGTCCTTTCTTTAAGTTCAGGCCCTACACAGCCGACCTGCCCTACCCCATGCATGCGTCCCTCAAGGCCCGCCATACACCCGACGCACCAAACCGAAAAAAAACCCCAAAGATTTTCGGTTAGGCAACAGGCCCGCCCCGGAGGTGACTAGTGGATCCCACCTTCCGAGGGCGGGTCATCGTCAGTCTTCCGTCACACCGCGGCCCTCTGCACCCTGGCAGGCAGTCTGTCGCATGCCAACCTGTGGCGGCGCTTGGGTCTCAACCCTCTGGGTGGTTTTCTGTTTTGCAGGAGGGGTTTCCGTCTACCCTGGGCACACGAACGCCTCCCTTCGGTCCTCCCATCTCCTTCAACGGAGATCCAACTCCGCACAGGGGGTGGCCCTTCGCATGGTTGTTCGAGGGAGCTTCTCCGGGATGGGCGCCTTTCAACGAGGTACCACACCCAACACCGGGTTGTTCTCTCGTCTCTTTGTTGTCCCTAAAAGGCTCGGGCGGCTGGAGGCCCATCCTCGACCTTTCCCCTTCTCAACAGATTCCTCAGGGCCAACCAGAAGTCAGATGGAGAACCCGGCCCAGATCAGGTCTCCATTCCTCATTCTGGACTGGGCCACTTCTTAGATCTGATAAGATGCTTACTTGCAGATCCATCCACCCGGCCCACAGACGTTACCTAGTTTCGTCGGCGGGGGCCGGGTGTTTCAAGTCAAGGGCCCTCCCTTTGGACTCTCCCTGGCTCCCTTCCTCTCACGAAGGTAGTCACAAGGAGATGGCGCCCTGCCAGCAGGTGGACATTCGCCTCCTTGTCTACCTCGAACGACTGGCTCGTCTTGTCTCCCTCTCAGGCCCTAGCCAATCCACACCGCAATTTCTATTCATCGTTTGCTTCTCTCTGGGGTTCGTCACCAACCCCTCAATATGGGAGCTCTCGGCCCAGTCAGCAATTCACTTCCTGGGCATGGCTTCGGACACTCCACTCAATGGTAGTCTCCCCGACCCCGGAAAGAGGTCCGCTCGCCTAGTGGATCTCATTTCCCACCTTCGCCTCTCTCCCCTCACTGCGGCAAGGAACATTTCCTACTCTGGGGGATGATGGAAGGAGTCCTGTCTCCTTCTTTCCCCTAGGCAGAGTTCCAAAAGCGTCAGTTCAGTGGGAGTGCCGCCGCGTGGTCCCAGACACGACTGCTGGAACAAGACATCCCCCTGGGCCTTGGTTCGTTTGGGCACGGTGGAGTGGCTTCAGCCAATCACCATGGCCCCCGGAGTTCCATCTCCCTCCAATCAGGCCCTGAGCTTTACACAGACGCTCCAAATCGGGCTGGGTGGCCCATCTGGAGAGCTGTCACGCTCGGGGGTTTGGATCCTCTGAACATGCTCGTCTTCACTTCAACTTCTTGATCTGGAGGCGGTCAGGTCGCCCTCCTCCAATTCCAGTCCATTAAGTAGCCTACCGATTTGTTCTTTTCACGGTCATCTCTTCGGTAGCTTGTTACATCAATAAGGGGGGGCACACTCCACCGGCCTCTCCCTCAGTTTCTGATGCCCTCCTCCGCTGGTGTCACAAGCAGGGGGTCTCCTTCGCTCGAGACACTTTAGCTGGGAATTTCACATACATCGGGCAGACTCTCTCAGCCGATATTTGTCTGTCCTCCACACGGAATGGACCCTCAGCCGGCTTACACCTTTCAACAGTGTGGGAACATTGGTTCGACCAATGATCGACCTGTTTGCCTGCACGGTTCAAGACCATCGTTCTGCCAGTGTATGTGTCCCCTGGTCGGACCCCCTGGCTTACGCATTCGACGCCCTTGTCATTCCCTGGGCCGGCATCATAGCTATACGCTTCCCTCCCCTTTCCCGATCCTCCACAAGGTGATCAGAGGAAGCTATGACTCGAGAGACCCAGGCTCATTCTCATTGGGCCCTGGTGGCCCACTCAGTCCTGGTTCCCGGTCCTCATGTCCCTTCAATCACGAACCCCCTCTTCCTGTTGAACACCAGGTGGGGACATGCTCAGGCAACCCCGTTCGGGCCTCCCTCACGCACAATCCCTGATTCTTCACTTCCACGCCTGGCTTCTGTGTCGCCGGCTTGCGTACAGCCAAATCCTCCTCTCGTACGGACAGGGTCCCGTTCGTCCTCAATTAACCTCTCCACGCCGGGGCCTTCAGAACTCCGCGACCTAGCCATGTCCTTCACTGAGCTAGCACTAGAGTCCTTTACGTTGGCAGGAAGGAGGTAATGGGTTCATGGTGCAAAGACATTTCTGTCCCTCACAATCGTCCCCACCAATTTCAAATAGGAAATTTCCTGGTCCCCTCTTAACCTCTCTGCTAAGTCCATCCGGGGCTACTGGTAGGCCTATGCCACGACTATTCCCCTAATGGGCGGACCTTCCTTGAGGGAATGATTTCTTCTCTGTGTTGTTCTCCAGAGGTGGGCTTCTCTTCGTGAGCCCAATCCCCTAGACGTGTTCCCTTTGGGACCTCTTCCATGTTTCTTGTAAGTCCTCATAAACCCCCCTTTGAGCCTTTGTCCTCCATTCTTTCGACCTTCTGTCTATGAAGGATACCGTCTCATCGCCCTCCTTCCGCAGAACGGCGAGGCGAGATCCTTGCACTTTGCAGGGACCCAGAGACTTGCTTCCACAGAGACGGTCGTCTCTCTTAAGTTCCTTCCGAGATCCTAGCTATGAACCAGGTAACCGGCAGTCTCCCCTTACCTCGTCATCAGCACGCTGGCGGATTCATAGGGGGCGTCACCTCTCGGACATTAGCCCTTTGCCCTTCTCGTGTCAAATCACTACTGGTATCGCTCGCGGCCCTGGCGCGTTCACAAAGTCGTCTTTTTATTTCATCAACACCTGTAACTCGAAGAATTCTCAGCTGGCACTGTCTCTAGGTGGCTCTCCAAGACGGTTCAGAACTGCCTTTCCCAGGCTTCCGAGGACCTCCCCGTTTGTCCCCCCGGGACCATGTGGTAAGAGCGCTGGCCAATTCGGCGGCATTCCAGCACTATGTCCCATGCGCCACTCCTGGTGCAGCCTTCTGGCGTTCGGAGAGAAGACTTCATAAATTTATTTTGAGGACATCCGCTCTTGACCAGGGTGATGGTTCTAAGGGGTTTTTCCTTTGTGGCTGGCTTATGCATCATATGGGTAACCCCTGGATCCACTAGGGGGGGACTCTCGCCCTCCTTCCTTTTACTTGAATTCAGCTATTGTATGACATGGTACAGTATATGACGCCAAAATGGGGAGTTTGTATTATACTCCCCTGTTTGGCTAGTATTACTTACCATGTCACAGTTTTAATGCCGCCCTGCCTTCCCCACTAGCGCCAAGGTTCGGGTTTCCTTGCGCGCATGCAGGGCCTCGATGATTTGAGGATTTGGGAGGACTGACACTGGCTTCTTCCGAGGCGGAAGTGGGTTTGGGCAACTAGTGTCTGTGTATCTGTGCATTAGCCACACAAAAACTTCGCCTGGCTGAGCAGACTAACGGCCTGTGAATGCTATTGTCTTGACATGGTAAGTATATAGCCAAAAAGGGTGTATAATACAAACTCCCATGTTTTATGATCCTTCAACCTGTTTTTTTACCGCATGATATCCTAGAAGCATGAATCACCTGTTTTACTATCTCAGCTTAGGTCAGTAATAACATACTCTCCAGCTCGTACATGCACCAAATTTTTCACATGTCCTAGCTCCCAATCCCTCTTAAAATCCAGTTGGAGTTGACTCCATGTGTTCTGACACCACTGTGGATAAAGGTATGCTCATTGTGAGCGGGAAGTTTGCAGATGGAGAGAGAGAGGACATAAGTGGGAGGCATCAAGTGAGCTCACCAAGGAGGGGTGAATAGATACAAAACATTTTGGTTCTCCCTTCCCATCTCTTTCTAGTTAAATTGACAACACTGGCTGGTAATTGCTGGCAACAAAGCTTCATTAGGGAGACAGAAAGGAACAAAGAAAAATGGTGCTTAGTTATTTCAAAGCATCAGCTTTCAGCGATGTAAGAGACAGTCAACCTCAGTGTCCAAGGGAAAAGTTGGCAAACTAGACCCTGGGATAGCCGCTATTCCCGGACCATTCCGGAATTACCTCCTAGGACGGAAATGGCGAAGCCCGGAGGGTACACTCCGTGATTCTCCTAGGTGCCCAAGTCATGGGTTATTATGACTCAAAAGATCGAGGAAACGAACAGCCTGTTGAAACCCAATTTCACCAGCAATGGGTTTAAGTTCCCTCAGCTCATGCGAACACAGCGAATTTTGATCGGCTAATTCCTTTATTCAAAAATTTTTTTTTTTGGACCAGTTACTGTCGATCGTCTACCCCCTTGCTCGGCATAGATGTTCGCAACACTTTCGCCCTGAAGTTTGAAGACGCTTTTCAAGGACTTTGAGATAGTGACAGATGGAAGGGAATTTGAGGGTTCTGATATAGAAAAATTTAAACGATGACAGTGATGTTGAGGGTAGAACTGTGCCATCTTCGATGGAGGATTGGGTGAAGGCGATTGCGATTTCGTCCAGTCTTACCTTTGAGGTTCTGCTGGTTGTGCTTACTTTTTTACCGAGGTGCCGACCTTTGGATTTTTTCAGGTTTTTTGTTTTGTACTGAAAAATGGACTTGAAAAAAGATCTTTTTGGACTTTTTTTTGATTGTAAGTGACTTTGCAAACAATGGCTATTAAAACTATATCGCTGGAATGGTGAAAGATAGTTGATACTTTTTTCCCTCAAAAACTGACTTACCTGTAATTATGCCAGCTACCTGTGCCATTACTGGACAGTTCTGTTGATGCCAGCATCCAGATAACTTTGGACAGTCTAGCGATACCGTTTTCATACCATTCATATTCCATTCAACATCAAAGATTCTAAAACAGTGAGCAAACTGCTCATGTTCTTTCATTTTGTCTCACCTGGTTAATTAATTTTTATTGCCAATACAGTTATCATAAATTACGATGAAATCTCATTATGCAAAAGCTCTTTGTCTGAGCTTTCCAGTGATATATGATTTTATATGATCAGTTCAGTTATCATCATCATCATCATTCTCTTGCCCATGATGGGCGTAGAGGAGAGATGAGAGACACTCTCGAAGCCAGTTCAGTTATACATACTACCAATAAGAGTTGTTTGACATCACCCTGCTTCAAAAAGGCACTGCTCAATGTTAATTCAGCCAGCAGCACAAAAAACTCTGAGGTTTTTATTCAGCGCTACTAGGGTTAAGTGTCCAGCATGTTCAGTGATCAGAGGAGCTCACTTCAAAGTGTGTATTAATGAATTTCAGGGCAAAAAGACACCTTTTTTTTCCCTCTTTTTTTCCTCTTTCCAGTAACCTGTACCTAAACAGGATAATAGCAATCAGTATAATCAAATAATCATAGACATATTTATTCAAATAAAGAGTAGAAATATCTGTGCATCATACATACAAACTCACCCAACTTCTGCACCACTTTGGCCGAGTCAACCTTGGCAGGCACAGAGTCAGGGTGAAGGAAGGCATTGGTGGTGGTGTCCTTGTACAGCTCCTTGAAATACCTCATCACGGCCACTCCATCCCCCCATGAGTGCTCAAAGTTCACCGCCGCTGTGCCCTGCTTGCTGATGATCAGCATGAAACTCTTGTCAAACCATCTGAAAATGAAGCAATTTTTTTTCCACGTTTGTTTTAAAGCATTCCAATCTTGTGTCATGCTGCTCTGAACAATGTTTTAATTCAGTGCATTTGTTTCAATCAGGACTGTACCAGGATACATGCCTTGGCCTCAACTGGTATCACATACTGAGACAGGAGGCAATTATTCTTGAGCTGTTACGTAAAGACTGCCCCATGACTGTTCTTGGTGACGAGTATGATTTTATGAATGAGTCGTCAAGATATAATATGTAAACAATATTTACCTACTTACTATTGCAGTAAGAGCTCTGTCTATCTCTTGGTAAATAATACATAAGACAAAACATAGTTCATTTGTCCTTTGTTAAAGGAAATGCATAGTGTGGTGGCACAGATAACTTAAAGTTTGCCAAACTAACATTTTGATCATTCAGTTCAATCTCTTCCATACAATAACACATGCAAAATGACTCATGGACTAGGGCTGGGATATCGTCGCAAAAACGTATCGATATTATCGCGATATTTTTTGGCCGTATCGATATTTTCAAACGATATATTGGCAAATTTCAAATACCTTTCTTCATGATGAATGTTACAGCTAAAGCATCAAAAACATGTCTACATAGAGACAGAAACACAAAATATAGTGGTGGCAGTATTTTATTCCAAGTGTACAAACACAAATGACTAGAAATAAAACGTTTATTCTGTGCGTGTATACTATACCCGTCGTAATTAGTACACATCAAAAACGAATTAATAAATAATAAAATGCACCATTGCAAGTAAGATCATTTCAAAGATGTTATGCACGTACAAAACTACAAACTAGTAGAAACACCTGTATATATGCGCAGTCATGCATTCACGGCATTATACTGAGATCACTAGGTAATTAAACACTAAAGTAATCGAGAATCAATAAAGTACAACGTGGTCTTCTTAACAGTCCTTTCTCAGGAAACGGGATCAAAAGTAGTATCAAAATAGAATGAAATCTGTGCGTGCATGTACTTGAGAATACCTAGTAAAATAAACTAAAAGTGATTCATATTATAAACCAAAATTACAAGCATGCCAAGCACACATTTTCATAGCATTCATACACAATAAAGATCACAGGATAGTTAAAGATCATAAATTCTTTAAACAAAGCAATTGAGCATGAACAAAATAAAAGTTCGATTTCTTGAAAAAACCTTTCTCAGGTAAAAAGAGTCAACCTGACGTTTTCACAACAGTATTGCACGTTAAGCACACAGCTGTCTTTTCCACAATTGTTCCGTCCGCTTTGCGTTTTCGAAGTCCAAAGTGACGCCATATGTCAGCTTTTCCTTTAGTATTTGCCACAATTGTGTACTCCTCCATCTTCTGGTCCTCTCGCACTTCTCGAAATATCAGCTGACAAGAGAAGATAGCTGCCACATACGCCTACACGAAATCCGTGCAGTTCGCAGAAGAGCCACAAATTCTTAGAAACAGTGCTTTCGGTTCTAGTTTCGGTTTTGCTTCTGTTATGGTATATCGGGTCGCCGCAACCGTGTCGATATATCGTATCGTGGCATGTCCGTACCGATATTTTACTTCATATCGATATTATCGCCCAGCCCTATCATGGACATCATTAAGTTCTATTTAACATAAATACATTTAACCCGCTGAGTGCGATGAGCCACGATCGTGGCTTTACCGCCTGAGTGCGATGGGCCACGATCGTGGCTCAGATGAAAACCGTTATACCACCGCCGCTAAACATCCAGATTGATCAGTTCACGTGACTTGCTGGTGTCCGTTGTGCACTGGCAAGTCGTTGTCAGTCCGTTATCTCCAAGTTTTTCGTGCGTTTTGACTGAAATAACGAGTGAATCAGCGACCGAGTTTGAGCAGGAGTTTCGTGGAAGTGGCACGAGGAAAGAATCAGTTGCCGGAGGCAGTAGTAACGAAAGCGAAGCAGGTGAGTAGATAAACTTTGATTAGTTTGTGTGTCGAGTGATGGAACACTTGCTGCGTGCGGTTATTGGTTATTTTACATTTGTTGGTCCGCCACATGAAGGAAGGGGGGATGGAGGGGGCAGGGTACATGGTTACTTACAGGAGTTGCCTGATCAAACTAGAAGATCGTTTCTGGGTGATTATAGGTGTTTTGAAAGCACTTTAGAGATGAATAAAAGTGGTGATTTGAAGAGAACAATTTATAACTTTTGTTTGTTTTTTTTTTAGTTTGGAAACAGTGTGGGCGTGTCACGAGTGGGCGTGTCTCCAATGAAAGCTATAGCCCTTCCCCTTCCTTATATGCTAGTGATTCAGATTTTATTTTTATTTATGATTTTATGCATGACTTCATTTTTCATAGAATGAATAAGTAATGTTAATATTTTTTTCTTTCAGACTGATCAGTGGAAACTGAGTCAAGCTCTCTGTAACAACTCTTGCACCATTATGAAACAATAAAATGAACAGAAGACTTAGGATATGTGTTTTCTTGTGTGATCCAGAATCTGGAAGCACTACTGCAGAGGAGAGTGATGCTGAGTGAGGGGCTCAAGAAAGAGGAACTGTGCTGCTGGCCATCCTACTTGTGTGCGCTCTGGCTGGGAATGTTCTGGATGCGACATGGGACTCTGCCCGAGTGCTTTTCAGTCTTCCACAGAAGACCAAGGCCCTAACTTTGTTCTGTGTCTTTCAAGGACATGTTCTTCTTGTTTTCACTGAAGTTTCAAGTGTTTTGACATTCAAGCAGGAAAACTGTGGTGTTTCAAACAATGTGACTGACGTTTTGGATTACCTTTTCGCCAATGTTCTGGATTACACTGTGAAGAATATTTTCAGCTGCCATCAGGGTACTGTGTTGTATTTTTTTTCTTCAGATTCCTCATTATCTCTAGTTTACAAAAACATATAGTTAAGCCTGCACAAACCCCATTTCCTTATATAGTGAAATTTGATTGTCCGGATGCTGAATTATAGGTACATCATTTGAGGCACAATTCATTATACATAGCTCAAGTCAAGAGAATTATCATCTTTCCATGTTTCCAGCACATATTTGTCTTCATTTTATCTCCAGTCTGAAGTGTTTAGGTAGTACAGAAGAAATACTGTGTCTCTCCTAACATTTGACTTACTTTTCAAATAACTTTTTCAGAAATTTTCTCTGCGTATATTTTGAGGTCAGTCTCCAAGTAGGTACCACCAACAGTATTTTCAGTTATTTCACTAGATTCTACAACATCTCTGTTTCTAAAAATGTATAGGTTTGCATATCTAGTGCAAATAATATGTATGCAGAAGCCAAATTCTCAAGTGTGGTGTGTGATGAGTTTCCCGTCCTAGATTTTAACTACATTTCTTTAAAGTTTAAATTGATATATCTGAGCACTGTGAGGGTTAAGATCCAGTACATGGACATGTGAACTCCAGAACCATGCACTGAAATATTTTAAACTTTAAGAATTAAAATTCACAAATGATGTCAGGGGGAGAGAAAACAAAAATTACATCTGACTTTCCAGACCTTGAATATTGGAAAGTTTTATGCCCGTTTCCCTTCATTCTGCATTTGAACAAGTAATCACTTTTGTGCGTGCGACCCCGTCAAACGTATATATTTGTGGCAGTTTTGGTCTACATGGCTCCTATCCACAGTAAATGAGTGTATCATCATCATGTGAGAAAATAGGAAGACTGGTACCAAACAGTTTCATCCAGTCAATGGACTCATCTCTGACAGTGTAGCCACACTGCATGACCAGCATGGCTGTTGTTTTATCCGTGGATCTGACTTACCATGAGATATCAAATGAAGCACTGACTATAGCCCTGTAATGTAGTCCGCAGCCAAAACGGTACTGAATGACTGAAATATGAAGTGATCATCTGAGCTAAGATTTTACGGAAGAAAAGATTTTAACAAAGCTTCTGGTACGCTTTTAGAAGATGTCTTTTAAAGAGATGTGTGAAGGGCTTTTCTTTTCTTTTTTGTGTTTTTCTTTTTTTGATGACTTGTGAGTTGATTCTAACGTGGTGGACAGCCTGATGTGGCCCTTTGCGGTCGGCTGGGCTATAAGCAACATTACTTCCTCTGAAAGTTAGCTCAAGTTTCATGAACAGCATGCCAGGTGTTTGTGTCTCTCAGAACTGACAACTGCGGGATATCAATGACAAATAGAGACAGCCCTGTCATGTAGTCTCTATACAAGAATGGATCCCAGGGTTTTTTCTTCATCATCCTCATTCATCATCATAAACATTAAGAAAAGACAAAAACTTAAAATATCTTTATCTCATCCCAGGTGAATGCCCAGACACAGTTTCCCGTTAACTCCATCGCTGAAAAGGAAGGTGCGGGACAGCTGGTTGGGGTCACTGAACTCCTCGTCGTCCAGCACCAGACAGAAGGCCGCGCTGTCCAACAGCTGCAGGTGAAGCTCGTTGCTGTCCGCTGCAAAACAGCCACACAGTGTCAAGACTCAGTTCTCTGAAAGGTAGGATTCTGGTCATGCAACTCTCTACCAGACTGGTTTCTATGTATTGAAAATTACCATTCAATCTGCTTGGATCCACAGATATTCATTAAACTCTGTGAAATAATTTAAAAACCCGAGGGCCACTCTATTCATCATCAACAGGAAAACATAGATCAACATAACAAGCAGCAAAGATTACAAATTCAATCCTTATCCTTTATCTCTAATAAGGCTATGTTACTGAAGGAACATCTCCAACTGATATACACTTTCAATGAGGCAGTACACATTTGGGCAATGGATACTTCAAAGGTGTTTCATTTATGGCATCCATAGCTGCCAACTGCTACGAGATCGCCGTAGTTTGCTACGCCAAGAGAATGCTTGCTACGACGCTACTACAATCATTAACTTGCTGCGGCGAAACAAAGAAATTCGAAGATACTTTCGTTTTGTTTGGATAGCGCTAAGTAACGTCTCTATCGGTCTGTCGGAACTGCATTTCCGCTTTTGGTTTTACTATAGCACGTAGATTTTTTTTTACAATTTGCCCTCTTCCTCTGCTTCATCTCTGTATAATAACATTTATAGATATACTAAGAGTACTGTAGCTTTAATGTGGTCCGTAAAACTGGTTATAGGCCTGATTTCGTTTTAGAACGCGCGCAAAATTAAGTTGCTACTGTCAAATTGGAAATGCTACTGTGAAAATTGTGAAATGCTACTGTAAGCCGCATGAGCAGGTTGGCAGCTCTGGGCATCATGTAATAGATGACTTTCAAGCCAGGTGCAGTCATACGTCAACCAGTTCTGCCTCAACACTGGCCTGTGAAGCCAAATTCACGAGACATATTTTGCCAGCGTGGAATACCACTGTTTGAAGACAGTACTGTGAAACACTTTCAAATACTATACTGTTCAAAAAAAAGAAACGCAAAATGAAATTTTGCCACCTGGGGTGGACCATACAGTTGAGAACACGCCAAAAACCGGCCCTGATGTATGTCTTGAACGTCGACGTGCTAGGATAACATTGATTCAGGTTGTAGTAGTAGTAGTAGTACTTTAATTTAACGTCTCTTCACCCTCAGTGACATTAGACCAAAAAAAAAAAAAAAAAAAAAAAAAAAGCATGTGAGAGATTCTTTAAAGTGTTGAGTGTTTTTGAGTAAATGCAACATCAATGCCACACTTAAGTATTGGATTCTACAAACACAAATGATCTCAACATTACCAACAACTATCAAAGAAAAATACCAACAGAACTAGAATGCAAAGTTTCTGAAAACAACTTAAGAAGATCAAGGTCATTAACTATTTTTCTGTAATGTTATCGGATTTCGATGGTTGAGCGCAGTGCCTCCCTTTTTGAGCATTTGAGCTTTGATGACAGGACAGTGCAGAAGCAGATGATTCGTAGAAATTTGACTCCCACAACACAAATAATATCTTTACAAAATTTTGTTTTGAGAGCGTTTAGACGAATCTTAAACATCAAAGACGTAATTGATCTGGATTTGATTTGACTTAAACTCTCAATTATCATATCCGAATGCAGTGTATCACAAGTTTTTACACAATTATGTGA
Source organism: Conus ventricosus (assembly GCA_018398815.1). Classification (NCBI taxonomy): domain Eukaryota; kingdom Metazoa; phylum Mollusca; class Gastropoda; order Neogastropoda; family Conidae; genus Conus; species Conus ventricosus. The sequence continues at coordinate 42,249 of JAFLJL010003661.1, forward strand.
ATATTGTATATCTGAGGTCTTCAACTTGTCAACAAAATTATCCTTTGCTAACTTGTCAAAGTATTTACAATATTCATGTAGATCTAGCTTAACATTAAGTTTAATTGTCCCTGTAGCATTGCGTGCTGCACTCTTGGCTGCATGATCTACCTGTTCATTAGAGAGAATTCCACAGTGAGATGGAATCCAATAAAAAGTAACACTGATATCTTTGCTTGCTAATTGATGTATTAAGTGCTGACTTCGTGAGTCATCTCAACCCGTGTCTTGGTATTTTGACCTTTGATAGCGTATAATACTGATTTTGAATCCACACAAAATAATATCTTGCATGCATTTAAAGGTAACTCTTTAATGTGATGTAACGCCATTAAAAATGGCTGTTAATTCAGCAGTGAAAATGGAATAATGCCTACCAATATTATAACGTTTTAATGTTTTCAAGGAAGGAATAAAAAATGCTGATCCTGCACTGCCATTTTCTATTACAACCCGTCTGTGTAAATCTTGATATAGTCAGTATACTTGTTTTCAATGCTTATGTTTACTAAATTTTTCAAGATATTTGGAGATTGATTTTTGTTTAAATTTGTATCATCAATATCAAAAGCAGGTTTAATATGCTCCCAGGGTGCTACTGGTGAAACAGTTGGCTTAGTGGCTATTTGTTTGTGTCACTATGTGCACGTGCGTGTTGTGGGCCAGGTGCGACAGTGCAAACATTGGGTTGTGCTTCTGTTGTTTCGCCTGCAAAGCATGCCCAACTCAGTGGTGAACACACACCACCATGGTCATAGTGCAGTATAAAAGCCGGGTCATTTTGGCAACCGGCAGGCACACCGTACCAAAAAACAGCATGCCACGTTTGAGCCCAGCAGAGAGAGAAAACGCCCTGGGTCATTTGCAAGTTGGTCAGAGTGCAACTGATGTGGCCCATGCTTTGAATGTCTCCCCCAGTACCATATGCCGACTTTGGACTCGCTTCCAGAGGACAGGGTCATCAGCTGATGCCCCGAGGTCAGGCCGACCTCATATCACAACACCAGCCCAGGACCGCTTTATACGGCTCAGACATCTCCGCAATCGCTTCCTGCCGGCCTCGTCCACTGTCCAGGCATGCGCTGGTGTCCGTCGCATCTCCGACCAGACTGTCCGGAACAGGCTGCATGCTGCTGGGCTGAGGACTTACAGGACCCTACGTGGCAACGTAATGACGGGGCGCCATCGACAGACCAGACTGCAATGGGCTACGCAACACAGACACTGGACACTGAGGAACCATTGGCGACACGTCTGGTTCTCGGATGAGTCACAGTTTCTGCTGCAGCGCCATGACAGGAGGCGAAGGGTTTACCGCCGGGTTAATGAACGCAACCAGCAGAACTGCGTCGACGAGGCACCTCCGCATGGTGGCGGCAATGTCATGGTATGGGGGGCCATCAGCAACACAGGCAGGAGCCAGCTGGTGCGCGTGGAAGGTCACCTGACAGCCCAGCAGTACGTCCAGGTCATTGTTCAGCCACACGTCCTGCCTCTAATGGCCACTCCAGGGCTGTGTTCCAGCAGGACAACGCCAGGCCCCACACAGCACGCCTGACCACAGCCTTCTTTACCGCCAACAACATCAACACCCTGGCCTGGCCCTCTCTTTCCCGGATTTGAATCCTATTGAGCACGTTTGGGACGTTTTGGACAGACGCCTGAGAGTGAGGGCCAACGCCCAGCGACTCCAAATGAACTGTTCCGGGCATTGCAGGCCGAGTGGGCGGCCATCCCACAGCAGACAATCAGGAACATTATTGCTTCATTGCCCCGCAGATGCCAGGCTACCATTGCAGCCAGAGGGGGTCACACACCCGTTACTGACTTTGGAAGCGGCCTGGCGATTTCCCTGAGGGTCTGGGGATGGTTCTTTACCACAGCATTACAGGGGAGACTTCTGTCCTACTGATGACCTGTTTTTGTCATTTTCACATTAAACGTGTTGTCACACTGAGCTTCAATAAATTGTGTTTCAAATCGGCAGCTTGGCATTTTGCGTTTCTTTTTTTGAACAGTATACATCAAACAAAAAAACTGTCACTCAGGAAACATATGAAACAATGCACTGAATGCCGTTTTATGCTCCCATAAGAGTGAGCACCGGGCAAGCTCCACAAATCAATTTCTCAACACAGACATACCAACAACACATGCAACGACATCCGTTGGTCATTCTGACAGCATTTCCCAGAGCATGTACAAAAACTGACCAGCATTCAGGAGCTGTATGCGTGCCTTGCTCCACGTGTCCCGGTCTGCCGTGGTCAAGA
>JAFLJL010003661.1:49560-52060 GCA_018398815.1 Conus ventricosus
AATATATATATATATATATTATATATATATATATATATATATATATATATTAATATATATTTCTTTATTTTTTTCTCTTTTTGTTTGTTTCTTTGTTTTGTTTTGTTTGTTTGTCAAGCACAGTAACAGACTGGAACAATCTTAGTCCAGACCAAATGCAATGACCACAACATCAGCCCTTCCAGACCAAGAGAATTCACCATCAACCATCCTGTCTTTCAACACCCCTTCCCCCTTGCCTTCCCACTCCTCCACCCAAACCTTCATTTCTCCAACTTCCCCTCCTCTCCCTCCCACTTCTCACCGAGTTTAAGTTACTTGTTGCTCCCATTATATACTGGTCCCAATCCAAATCCAAGCCTCACTACATAAAAATATCCCCAAATTCTTTTCTCTCCTTCCCCTCATGTATATGGAAAAGGACGGATTAGGGGAAGGAGTGGGCAGTTTAGGTGGGAGTAAGTCTGTGGATGTGCGTATGTACGTGTGTATGCGTATGCAAGCCTAGGGTGTGTGTGTGTGTGTGTGTGTTTGCGTGTGCGTGCGTGCGTGGATGAGAGCGTGTGCGCGCATGCGAGCGTGCTTACGTGTATGCATGCATGCGTGCATGTGCTCTTGTGCATGTGTGTGCACACGTGTGTGTGTGTATGTGTGTGTGTGTGTGTGTGAAATGGACAGCAAGTGTTCTTGCTGCATTGTGTGTATAATCCCAAGGTTTGTGAGCAGTGGCTGTTTTCATTTCAGATCTGAAGGGGGAAGGGGGGGGGGGGGGGGGGGGGGAAGGAGGGTAGATGGGGAAAGGGAGGCCAACCGTGGAAAGTAGAGGGGATGGGTGGAAAGAAAGAGGGGTAGTAGAAAACAAAAATAGCGAATAACCTGTGTGTTGGTATCAGGGCGCGGGTCATCCTGAAAAGCGATGTAGGGGTTATGTGTCATGACCACAGGGCGGCGATCCTTCAAGTACATATCAAACCAAGGCCCTGCCATCCAGACAAATACAGATATATATATATATAAAATACAATCACACTGAAAAGCAGTCAACCTTTACCATTAAGAAAAAACGCATAAATATGAAATCTGATTTTTTTTCTTTTTTTCTCTTCCTTTTTTCTTAAATTCTCAGTTTTATTTTAACTGTTTTTTTTTCAACAGCAAGATTTGAAACCAAATCATTTTACAATGCAAAAGCAATTGAAAAAGAAAACAGCATTGCATTAGGAAAAAAATTGCATTTTGAAGAAAAAAAATTTCTGATGTACTTTTGTTACAATGTGATAAAAAACATGTGCTAAAATGGGGGGAGGAGGGAGATAAACATTCATGAACAAAACAACTGTGGTGAAAGTTTACAAATAACCATGGACATCACACTAAACGCTAATTACATTCATTTTAAATAGCTTACCATTCAACATTTTCACTTTTCTTCATATCCGAAAAGCCATTTTGTCAGATAAATGGAAAAGTAGAAAAACAAACAAAAGAACACGAAAAGCGTTAAATGGATGGATATTGAAAAACACATGAAAAAAAACGAAGTCTTTTGACAGTCCTGAACTCTACAAGCACGACTGACCTGTGATGTAGCTGGTATGCTTGTTTCGCTTGTTCTGAGCCAACAGTTCTTCATGAAGTTCTGTTGTGGAGAAAAAAAGATCAGTTCAGTATGACATGCTGCCACTGGTGCTCACTCGCTTCAATAATGTCAACAGAAACAATAATCTGTACTCCAAGAGACAGTTGGTTACATCCTACACTATATGGACAAGCCAAACTGGTTAACAACACTGCACTGATTGGTACAAACACATTTTGTTGTTGTTTCTTTCCTGAAATTTGGTTTTAACTCTCTAGTCACAAACAGACGCTATAACGTTATCGTTGACATTACGCTTCCGTATGAATGAACACTACCAACATTTCGGCCTTTTACAGATTTTTCATGCGGTGATAGCATGATAAGCAGACCACAACAAGCTATAGATAATATCGTCTGCATTCCTTTGTTCGCCTGCCTAGTGATTTCGCATGGCCCTATCATCCACTTTGCATCAGTTGCTGATTGACTACAACAACCCACATGACTTACTAATATGCACAGAGTGTGAAACATGGTGTCTCAATCAAGTTCTTCTGTGAATGTGGCGGAGCAAAGTCGAGCCCTTCTGCAACGTTTTAGCATTCCCGAAGTTATTGAAATGCTACAAACGGAAGGTTCATATTGTCTCTTGTTTTGTATTTTTGGTGATTTTTTTTTTACTAACCATAACAAACAACCTGTCCACGGGGATAAACAAGGGACAGAACTGTCCGTCTTAAGTGAGTTACACAGTAAGTCCAGTGACCCATCAGATGGTGTGGTGCAGCGGTTAGTGTTGTGGACTTACCAACTGCGAGATCACCAGTCCGATCCCCATAACAAACACTTATTTGTGGGATTTTTTGGCCCCGAGTGGCTTCTACCCAGATATGATAGCACAATGGGCTCAATGGGAAG
>JAFLJL010003661.1:54560-61708 GCA_018398815.1 Conus ventricosus
TATTTACAATTAAATAACATGCAACAGCATTTCATCTTATTCCATCTTCAATCAAAGAAAACTGGCTAACATACAGAAGTCAAAGCTTGATAACTTCTCAATTGCTAAAAATGTTGATACAACAACAAAAACAACAGCAACAACAACAACAAAATATATATATATATACATAAGGAAAGAAAATGAGAATGAATTTGACGTATGATAAAATCACAAACTGAAACAAAGGAAATAAAACGAAGTGAGAGAAGTGTTTAGTGAGAATGGATGGAGAGGGTAAGGAAAAGAGATGAGAGGAAAAAGTGTGAGCAAAAAGGTAAGTGACTTAGAGATTGATGACATTGTTGTTGATGATAATAATGATGATGATGATGATGATGACAGTGATGATGTGACAATCATGATGATAAAAATGATGATGCCTTGTATTGCATAGTTACTCCATATATATGCAAATCCATGCTAATCATATACAGAGAAAGTGAGAAAAGGAAACAAAGAAAAAAAAGAGAGGTCTGTGAGAAAGAGAGAGAGAGAGAGAGAGAGAGAGAGAGAGAGAGAGAGAGAGAGAGAGAGAGAGGGAGGGAGGGAGAGAGAAAAAGAGAGAGAGGTGGGGGAGAGAGAGAGAGAGAGAGAGAGAGAGAGAGAGAGAGAGAGAGAGAGAGAGAGAGAGGGCGGGACCTATTCAGCTCTGTAAGGGGTTTTGTTTTTCGATATTGCTACCTATTTATTGTTGTTTTTTTTTTTAAATGTGTGTGTGTGGGGGTTGTGTGTGTGTGTTTTTGTGTTTTGTGTGTGTGTTGTGTGTTTTTGTGAGAATGTGCATGAGCATGTGAATGAGTGTTTTAACAAAACATGTGTAATATTATAATTCTTTCAGCATCAGCCCCTTTATCAAAAACTTACATAGAAATATATGACATTTTAAAAAAAAAAAGATAGTTATATTAATAAAGAAGAAAAGGTTTTCCACCCTACAGTGACTACAAATGTATATCGTATACATCTGTATTAATTATTAAAATAAAGGCTAAAATTCTTTCCCTCCTTCCCCAAAAATGGGAGGCAAACCCCACAAAACACACACAACACACACACCACAAACACACACCCCACACACCACACCAAAAAAAAGAGTTTGTTTTTTATTTCATCCAAGTAGATTAAGGGGTCCCCACACATACAGAAAATTCCCAAAACATCCCGTATAAGGGAAAGGTAAAATTCTTCCGTCTTCACATTAATGAAGCGAAAAAACACATTAAAACACACACACACATCCCCCCGGGACGCACAACACAAGCACACAACAACACAATCAGCTGTTTTTAAATTTTATTTTTTTCAAGAAAGGGTTTTTTTTTTAGTTTGATTATCAAACAAATACCTTTTTGGTGTGTCCCCCGGGAAAAATTTTTTAAAGCCAAAGGGCCTAGAAGGAACATTTTGGATGGAAATTTTCGACCGCGGTGATCCCTTAATTTAGTTTTAATCTCTTCCCCTTCTCTCCCCTTCTCTCTCCCCCCCCCAAAAACATTCTTGAAGTTTTTTATGAAAAGAACAACCTTTCCCCCAGTTTTTTGGGCATTCCCGCAACAACCAAATCTTTGCCCGTAAAATCAAAAGCTTTTTTCTTCCTTTCCCTTTTGAGTTTAAAACCAAAAAAGGGCTTTGCCGGGTTTTCAAAAACTTTTTACCCCAGGCTTCCCCTTCAAGCGCTTGGCCGCCTTTTTTTGGGTTTGGGAGTGGTTTTTTGCCTTTCAAAACCCCCAGCGGGTTTGAAAAAAGGTTTTTGCCCACAATATTCCCCCAGACCAGAGTCCCGAAAACCCCGGGGGAAGAAGTAGTGTTTTGATATCTGGCACCATTAAAAGAACCCCTTGCCCCCGAATTTTAAAAAACATGGGAGTCCAAATTTTCTACAATCACTATTCAGTTTTAAATTTCCTGCATTGGTGTCCCAAAAAATCCTCTTATGCATTTTTCCATGTTTTTTCACTTCAAATCCCTTTTGTAAAAACTTAGGTTTTGATTTTCAAAACCCCTAAAGATGAATTTAGGGGCCGGCCCCGCAAACCTTCAAAATCCGAATATGATGCAAATTTAAGTCGGATGAAAATCAGGGAAATTTTTTAACACTGTAAATGCTTTTGCCCCTAAAGCAAAAAAAATTAGAAAATTTTTTTTTCGATGGACTTTGACCGGGAAAAAAAAAACATTGGGGGGGAGGGGGAAGGGGGGGAAAAACCCGAAAAAAACCGGGAAAAGGGCGATATTTGGAAACTTGGGCTTATCTCCCTGAAAAACTGCCAAAAAATTTTTTTTAGGAAAACAAAAGTGGGTATATTGTAATGTTTTTTTTTGTTTTTAAAAACCCCGGGGTTTGTATGTTCCGGGGGTCAGGTACATGATTAATTTGTGACCCAAAAAAAAATGAGCCCCCCCCCCCCCCAAAAAAAAAAAAAAAAAAAAACCCAAAAATTACGAAAAATTCATAGGGGAAACTTTTTCACAAAAGAAATTTTTAATATTTTGGGAATGACTTGCCAGTCAGTGTTGTTGAAGCAGAAACCGTTAAGACTTTCAAAAACCGTCTTGATAACACTGGGTACCCTTATGTTTCAATCAAATATTGATTTGCATTGATTCAAAATTTAAAACCACGCATGTGCTTTATAAATGTGCGAGAAGAAGACAAAATATTTCTTCAAAACCTTATAATGATCCACATTGAGCAGGCTATAGGCTGGAAATGCCTAAGATGCCGCTTATATGATATGATATGATATGATATGATATGATATGACAAAGTGGTGACGTTTTTGAACACATACACGCAACACCACACACGCACACGTGCGCGCAAGCACGCACACGCACACGCGCGCGCAAGCACGCACACGCACGCGCACGCGCACACGCACACACACATACACACACACACACGCGCGCGCGCGCGCGCCGCGCGGGGTTGTGCACGCGCTACGTACAGGCATGCGTGACACAGACAGTAGCACACACACACACACACAACACACACACACCCACACACCACACACACACACACACACACTTGTCCACTTGTACAGACAAGAATTTCACCAGCTGAAAGAAGAAGTGGATGATCTAGATGCTTCCCAGCAAGACATGAAAAATGTGTTTTTCTCATTGATGAGGATGCAAAAACGGCGACAAAAAATGAACTAAAACCCCATATTAAATCTGATGGGGATTCCTTCAACTCACTTAGAAATCACAATTTTCCAGTTGAAGGACTCCGTTAATGTTTTAACGAAAGAAACAAATGGCTTAAATCCAACTTGGCAACCTCCGTTCAAAACTTAAACAAGTAAAATCCACGAAGTCAACAGTTGACACCAGCGCGCAGTTCAGCCTCAAAGAAGCGGTCTCAGGGAGTGCAGACGACACAGCTAAACCTGTTCATCCGTCAGTTTCTCAGCCGACTTCTCCGACTGACAGCCTGAATAATACGATGCCATCTCGCCAAACCTGCTAACCCACGGCCAGCTCAGCAATCAACTGTTCATGGCAGTGACAGCAGCTGTGTGGAGAGTGGGGAGCCTTCCTCACATCCTGTCAAGTCCCCACGCTCACAGATCCTGCTAATGAAGGCACTGTTACCCACTGATTCAACACACCCAGAGCCTCACTCTCTGATTCAGCAGCCTTCCTGCCAAACCTGACGTTTGTGATGACGCTTCCTCGTCTGCTCATCTTATGACTGACTATTCCATTCCTGTCAGTAATGTTTTTGCTCCTTTGTCTAGTAGTGAGTTATGTGAAAATACATCCAGTGACATGTATTCTCAACATCAGCAGAAAGCTAAAGCAGACAATGTTAACTCTCAATCCGATAAAACAAGACTCAAACTCTCTCCCGTGATATCTTAAGTTCTATATCTGTGAATGATCAAGTGTCTGCGCTCTTAATTGGTGATTCTGTCTTGCAGTACCTGGACCCCAAGAGACTAGCGTTACGCTCATATAATATGTTTAAAATCTGTGTGTCAGGAATTTCAACCCTTGACTTAGAGCATTGGCTTATCCGTCAACCAGCTAATCACAAAGTCAAAGCCTTAATCGTTCATGTTGGCATAATGACTGCCCGTCAGGACAGGTCACAGTTCAACAATGGACACAGTTGATTAACCTGTGTCATCAAGCTTTTCCTATTTCAAAAATAGCATTCAGCTCCTTAATTCAGCAAAGGGCAGACACAATTTGAATAATTCTGTTTTCCCCACAAACCGAAATCTTAGAGAAGCTTGTTTCAGTCTGAAGCTACTTTCATAGACAACACTGATACATTTATTGCTGCTTCTGGTGCTCCTAAGCTGGCCATGTACAAAGACTTCACCCACCCCCGTTTTAAGGGTACAGCTCAGCTGGCCTCTAAATTCAAGAGCACTGTCTTGGATGGCTGGTAGACACACTGCCCCAGCGCAGAGGTCACCAGACAGAGCGGGATTTGCCAAACGGTCGGCAGGGAGGGAACAAATATTCACGGGATTTTCATTTCAGATTCAATGCTGGCAATGTCAGATTTAACGATGCCATCCTTTCTGACATGTCTCCAACCAGCAGTTTCACTCCGCTCCTCACGGTATTCCTCATACCTTCCAGCCTGTCCCCAGCTTCCGTGATACCTGGTATGCTTACCCTTCCATACTATTCCTCACAAGCTAACCATGAGAATGCTCCTGATGCCGTTTGTCAAATAACCCTTTACTCCTATAGGTAATGTTAGCCAGCGTAGTTACTTTTCACATTGTCAATCTCCTTTTAACACAGAGGGCCCAAACCAGGCCCCTAGCTATGCCCCTGTCCACCGTTCCGACTTCCCGCGCCAACAGGATCCTGGCTGCAACAATGGCCAGGTTAGAAACCGTGCCGTACCCCCTTTACAGTCCATGCAGCATTTCCCTTCTTTGGTGAGGCAACCTAATGATCAGAATCGATGCTTCAGCCAGAACCAATGCTTCATCCTAACCACCCCCACACAGACTGCCTAACCCCGTGTAAAATCCTGACATAGAGTCAGGGTCACCGTACTACGATTGGAACCGGATGTTTCCCCACCCAGCTGGAACTGAACTCAATGTCCAGTACCCCGCCCATGTTTCCCACAAACGACATGACCCCTTATTTGCACTGGCTGAACATGATGACATCCCACATGTTGAACATTCAAACATAAAACGTCCATTGTGAATGTATATGTTAATGCATTACATTAAGCAGTGTCAAGCGCCTATTATTGTATTCATGGATGCCTTTTACTGGTTTGAACAATCTGTTGCATCGTTGTTTGCGTGGTGGATGAAAAACGCGTGTACGTATGTGTGTGAAGGCGGTGAGGGGTGGGGGGGGGGGGAGGTCCCTGGGGGGGGGGGGGGGTAGAGGGAGTGAGAGAGAGAGAGAGAGAGAGAGAGGGGAGAGAGAGAGGAGAGAGAGAGAGATTGATTGATTGATTGATTGATTGATTGATTGATCTTTAATACCCAAGGATGAAGATTTTAGGCCAAAGCCTAGTCTTACAATCTGTCCTTGTCATGCATACATTATTTCAGCACATATCATTCATACAGACAATTCAACATAGCAACATGATAATCTAATTCTACAATGATAAGCAAACTACTCATAACAGCACTAATGAGATGGGGGATGGTAAAACAAAAGGAAACTTACAAGCAAACAAACAAACAAAATTACAGAGAGAGAGAGAGAGGTCAGAGGGTGGGGAAGAGAGAATGGTAGGTAGGGGGAGGAGAAAAGGGATGGTAGACAGAGTGGGAGTGGGGATGGGCGATTTTAACCGGAGTAGGTTTTATGTTTAGACGATTTATTCAAAGTATGGTTCACAGAAGACTTAGCGAGTGGACGCTAATCATTGTAATCGAGTAATTTAACTACTGAGACATAAAATGTTTATGCAAATGTTCCTTGAAAAGTTTTAAAGTATCTGTTGTGTAGATTCGGTGGAAGTGAGTTCCAGACATATGGTCCAGAGTAAGCTAGGCTTGTTTTGTATAGATCAATGCGTGGGTAGGGAAAGAGAGAGAGAGAGAAGAGAGAGAGAGGGAGAGAGAGAGAGAGAGAGAGAGAGAGGAGGGGAGAGAGAGAGAGAGAGAGAGAGAGGAGAGAGAAGGAGGGATGAAGAGGGAGGGGGCGCTGAAGAGAGAGAGAGAGAGAGAGAGAGAGAGAGAGAGAGAGAGAGAGAGAGAGAGAGAGAGAGAGAGAGAGAGAGAGAGAGAGAGAGAGAGAGAGAGAGAGCATGGTGTGTGATGCAGTTGCCTACTCATAAGAGGGTTCAGATTGATTGTGATTTCGTACAAACATTTCTTGATATTGTTCCCGTTGTTTTTCCTTGATTTTGTCTTTGAAATACTCTATAGGTTTTCACCTTGTACTGTGTGAACATTACACAGATTAATTTGTATCTATTTGCAAATCATTTTCTTTTTGTTGTTCGTGGTTTTTTTGATACTTGTGATCTTTGGATTTGATCCTTTGTCTGATTACTCCCACCTTGTCTTCTGATTTTTTTATATGATTTTTTTCCCATATCATATTAGAATTTCAATAGTTAGGCCACTGGTTTAGAAAGTGAATATTTGTTTTATAAATAAGCAGCGATTTATTTAGTGTTCCCTCTCACCATTCTATTTAAGCCATTACCTAGTGCTATACACTGCAACATGCCTAGGACCTTAGACACATGGCCATCCAAGCATGGACTTCGTGTAGGGTACCTTAATATCAATAATGCAATAAACAAAAAAGATGACATTGCAACTATACTTCGCAGTGATGGAAACAGTTTTCATGTATTTTGTTTTTCTGAATCCCGATTATCTTCTTATATATCAGATGCAGAAATGGACATGCCAGGATACCAAATAATGCGACTAGACCCATATAAACCAAATCTACTGCTTACTCATATATCATGCTTCCTCATTAAAATGTAAAAGGCTAGTTAATTTTGAAAATTATGGTATTGAATCTGTCTGGATTGAAATAAGTATGAAAAATTGTCAACCACTTGCAATAGGCTTTGTCTATGAAACCCATCAGAAACCACTGATTGGCAGGACAGATCAATGCATTAATGATGAAGTCCA
>JAFLJL010003661.1:62708-67708 GCA_018398815.1 Conus ventricosus
CGAGTGGCCGGCCCTGTGCAGCGGTCTCTGTGCCCCTCTCCCCTCGAGGGCGGTGTGAGTCGAGCTGGCCTGAGCCCCCTGGCAGCGGTCCTGTGCCCCTCTCCCCCTCGAGGGCGGTGTGAGTGTCGAGCTGGCCTGAGCCCCCTGTGCAGCGGTCTCTGTGCCCCTCTCCCCTCGAGGGCGGTGTGAGTGTCGAGCTGCCTGAGCCCCCTGTGCAGCGGTCCTCTGTGCCCTCTCCCCTCGAGGGGTGTGAGTGTCATGGTCATGGGTTTCAGACTAAATGGAACACGAATTCCTTAGAATGGATGTATTGTTCTAAATAATTGAGGTCATTTTCATTAGATCTATCATTTAATATGATTCTATCTGCTATGGTTGCAAAATGATTATTATAGTTGATCTGCAGATATGTCTGAGCTCATTTGTTGACTTTTTGACACGTGTTTATTAGTTAATATGTTAATTGCTTTCCAAATTTGCCTGGTATCTTTGGTAGAAGTTAACATTGTTCTAAAGTAATGAAGTTTCGATTTCCGTTTTAATGACGTCACTTTATTTCTTTGTTTTTCTGATATTCTCATTTGTTCCGAAATTACTCAAATGATTTCTTTTATTATTTCTGTGTCAATTTCTTTAGTTTATCCATGGAGGTTTTGGTTCTGTTTAATCCTTTTCTTTATAAAAGGGGCGTTGTTTATTATATTACGGAGGTAAAAGTGTCAATCCAAAATTCAGCTGCTTTATTTGGATCTCTGATTTGATAGATGAGGTCAAATTGTGCTTCAGAAAGGTCATTAAGGAAATCATCTTCTTTAAAGTTTCTAAAGCTCCTGTAGTAAATAACTTTATGACCTACTTTTGGAATTTTTACACGGTTTTTGAACCAAGTAAGGCAAATTGGGTTGTGATCACCTGCAGCCATAGGGAGGGGAACAAAGTTCGATAATGAATTGTTTTGCATTTGTGTAAATATGATCTATTAGAGTAGCGGAATTTTCAGTTATGCTGTTGGTCTATCGATTAGTTGTTCTAAGTTATCTGATATATAGTTTTGTGATACCACTTTGATTTAGTTTTTAACAGATCAATGTAAAATCTCCTAATATAATTGTCTCATAACTTAGAATGGTTACTTCATCCATTAATGCATTGAATCTGTCCTGCCAATCATTGGTTTCTGATGGGTTTTTCTATAGACAAAGCCTATTGCAAGTGGTTGACAATTTTTCATACTTATTTCAATCCAGACAGATTCAATAACCATAATTTTCAAAATTAACTAGCCTTTTACATTTTAATGAGGAAGCATGATATATGAGTAAGCCAGTAGATTTTGGTTTATATGGGTCTAGTCGCATTATTTGGTATCCTGGCATGTCCATTTCTGCATCTGATTATATAAAGAAATAATCGGGATTCAGAAAAACAAAATACATGAAAACTGTTTTCCATCACTGCGAAGTATAGTTGCAATGTCATCTTTTTTGTTTATTGCATATTGATATTAAGGTACCCTACACGAAGTCCATGCTTGATGGCCATGTGTCTAAGGTCCTAGGCATGTTGCAGTGTAGCACTAGGTATGGCTTAAAATAGAATGGTGAGAGGGAACACTAAATAAATCGCTGCTTATTTATAAAACAAATATTCACTTTCTAAACCAGTGGCCTAACTATTGAAATTCTAATAATGATATGGGAAAAAAATCATAATAAAAAATCAGAAGACAAGGTGGGAGTAATCAGACAAAGGATCAAATCCAAAGATCACAAGTATCAAAAAAACCACGAACAACAAAAAGAAAATGATTTGCAAATGATTACAAATTAATCTGTGTAATGTTCACACAGTACAAGGTGAAAACCTATAGAGTATTTCAAAGACAAAATCAAGGAAAAACAACGGGAACATATCAAGAAATGTTTGACGAAATCACAATCAATCTGAACCCTCTATGAGTAGGCAACTGCATCACACACCATGCTCTCTCTCCTCTCTCCTCTCTCTCTCTCTCCTCTCTCTCTCTCTCTCTCTCTCTCTCCTCTCTCTCTCTCTCTCTCACTCTCTCTCTCTCTCTCTCTCTCTCTTCAGCGCCCCCCTCCCTCTTCATCCCTCTCTTCTCTCTCTCTCTCTCTCTCTCTCTCTTCTCATCTCTCTCTCTCTCCTCTCTTCTCTCTTCTCTCTCTCTCTCTCTCTCTCTCTCTCTCCTACCCACGCATTGATCTATACAAAACAAGCCTAGCTTACTCTGGACCATATGTCTGGAACTCACTTCCACCGAATCTACAAAACATGAATACTTTAAAACTTTTCAAGGAACATTTGCATAAACATTTTATGTCTCAGTAGTTAAATTACTCGATTACAATGATTAGCGTCCACTCGCTAAGTCTTCTGTGAACCATACTTTGAATAAATCGTCTAAACATAAAACCTACTCCGTTAAAATCGCCCATCCCCACTCCCACTCTGTCTACCATCCCTTTTCTCCTCCCCCTACCTACCATTCTCTCTTCCCACCCTCTGACCTCTCTCTCTCTCTGTAATTTTTGTTTGTTTGTTTGCTTGTAAGTTTCCTTTTGTTTTTACCATCCCCCATCTCATTAGTGCTGTTATGAGTAGTTTGCTTATCATTGTAGAATTAGATTATCATGTTGCTATGTTGAATTGTCTGATGAATGATATGTGCTGAAATAATGTATGCATGACAAGGACAGATTGTAAGACTAGGCTTTGGCCTAAAATCTTCATCCTTGGGTATTAAAGATCAATCAATCAATCAATCAATCAATCAATCAATCTCTCTCTCTCTCTCTCTCTCACTCTCTCTCTCTCCTCTCTCCTCTCTCTCACTCCCTCTACCCCCCCCCCCCCCCATGACCTCCCCCCCCCCCCACCCCTCACCGCCTTCACACACATACGTACACGCGTGTTCATCCACCACGCAAACAACGATGCAACAGGATTGTTCAAACCAGTAAAAGGCATGCCATGAATACAATAATAGGCGCTTGACACTGCTTAATGTAATGCATTAAATATACATTCACAATGGACGATTATGTTGAATGTTCAACATGATGGATGTCATCATGTTCAGCCAGTGCAAATAACGGGTCATGTCGTTTGTGGGAAACATGGGCTGGGTACTGGACATTGAGTTCAGTTCCAGCTGGGTAGGGAAGACATCCGGGTTCCAATCGTAGTACGGTGACCCTGACTCTATGTCAGGATGTACACGGGGGTTAGGCAGTCTGTGTGGGGGTGGGTTAGGATGAAGCATTGGTTCTGGCTGAAAGCATCGATTCTGATCATTAGGTTGCCTCACCAAAGAAGGGAAATGCTGCATGGACTGTAAAGGGGGTACGGCACGGTTCTAAACCTGGCCATTGTTGCAGCCAGGATCCTGTTGGCGCGGAAGTCGGAACGTGGACAGGGCATAGCTAGAGGCCTGGTTTGGGCCCTCTGTGTTAAAAGGAGATGACAATGTGAAAAGTAACTACGCTGGCTAACATTACCTATAGGAGTAGAAGGGTTATTTGACAAACGGGCATCAGGAGCATTCTCATGGTTAGCTTGTGAGGAATAGTTGGAAGGGTAAGCATACCAGGTATCACGGAAGCTGGGGACAGGCTGGAAGGTATGAGGAATACCGTGAGGAGCGGAGTGAAACTGCTGGTTGGGAGACATGTCAGAAAGGATGGCATCGTTAAATCTGACATTGCCAGCATTGAATCTGAAATGAAAATCCCGTGAATATTTGTTCCCTCCCCTGCCGACCGTTTGGCAATCCCGCTCTGTCTGGTGACCTCTGCGCTGTGGCAGTGTGTCTACCAGCCAGTCCAAGACAGTGCTCTTGAATTTAGAGGCCAGCTGAGCTGTACCCTTAAAACTGGGGTGGGTGAAGTCTTTGTACATGCCAGCTTAGGAGCACCAGAAGCAGCAATAAATGTATCAGTGTTGTCTATGAATGTAGCTTCAGACTGGAAACAAGCTTCTCTAAGATTTCGGTTGTGGGGAAAACAGAATTATTCAAATTGTGTCTGCCCTTTGCTGGAATTAAGGAGCTGAATGCTATTTTTGAAGTAGGAAAAGCTTGATGACACAGGTTAATCAACTGTGTCCATGTTTGAACTGTGACCTGTCCTGACGGGCAGTCATTTATGCCAACATGAACGATTAAGGCTTTGACTTTGTGATTAGCTGGTTGACGGATAAGCCAATGCTCTAAGTCAAGGGTTGAAATTCCTGACACACAGATTTTAACATATTATATGAGCGTAACGCTAGTCTCTTGGGGTCCAGGTACTGCAAGACAGAATCACCAATTAAGAGCGCAGACACTGATCATTCACAGATATAGAACTTAAGATATCACGGGGAGAGAGTTTGAGTCTTGTTTTATCGGATTGAGAGTTAACATTGTCTGCTTTAGCTTTCTGCTGATGTTGAGAATACATGTCACTGGATGTATTTTCACATAACTCACTACTAGACAAAGGAGCAAAAACATTACTGACAGGAATGGAATAGTCAGTCATAAGATGAGCAGACGAGGAAGCGTCATCACAAACGTCAGGTTTGGCAGGAAGGGCTGCTGATCAGAGAGTGAGGCTCTGGGTGTGTTGAATTCAGTGGGTACAGTGCCTTCATTAGCAGGATCTGTGAGCGTGGGGGACTTGACAGGATGTGAGGAAGGCTCCCCACTCTCCACACAGCTGCTGTCACTGCCATGAACAGTTGATTGCTGAGCTGGCCGTGGGTTAGCAGGTTTGGCGAGATGGCATTCCGTATATTCAGGCTGTCAGTCGGAGAAGTCGGCTGAGAAACTGACGGATGAACAGGTTTAGCTGTGTCGTCTGCACTCCCTGAGACCGCTTCTTTGAGGCTGAACTGCGCGCTGGTGTCAACTGTTGACTTCGTGGATTTTACTTGTTTAAGTTCTGAACGGAGGTTGCCAAGATGGGATTTAAGCCATTTGTTTTCTTTCGTTAAAACAT
>JAFLJL010003661.1:72708-75208 GCA_018398815.1 Conus ventricosus
GTGTGTGTGTGTGTGTGTGAGTGGTGTGTGTGTGTGTGTGTGTAAGATAAGATAATGTTGCTTATAGCCCAGTGTGTGTGTGTGGTGTGTGTGTGTGTGTGTGGTGTGTGTGTGTGTGTGTGTGTGTGTGTGCTGGTGTGTGTGTGTTTCTCTTCTCTTTTTTTTGTTCTTTTCTTTTGAAACATGGTTAGTGTGTATATATGTGTACACACTCTTGAATGTTGTGTTCGTAATCTTGTTCAGGTGAACAAGTGAAAACAGTTGGCTGAAACTGAAAGAACAGAAATTCGGATCAGTGTCTCTTCCTTTCTTTTCATCTCGTAAACGACATTCATTTCTGTCTCTTTAGCTTTGAAACATCTTTCACACTGTTTATTTCATTTTTTAGCCTTTCGTTGTCAGTTCTCAGTTCAGGCTAGGAAGAAAACAACAGCAACTGCTTTGAGAATGGAATCATGGCTGCTGTAATTCTTTCAAAACGCGGGGACACTGAAGAATATTTTCATTCATTTCAGACCCTTCCTCATATCAGTCTGAGAGACTTCGATTGATTTTTTTTTTATCTTCTGTATATTGGAGAAGTGAATGGTGCAGGTTTGTTTTTCCTGTCTGTCATTGATCGTTTGCACCCCATTGTGATGCTATGAAATCCATTCTGGTCACAGACAACATTGTACGTCTGAATTCTACTCCTCCTTTCCTAAACTGTCCCTGCGTCATACAGGCCCAGGAGAAACAGACCCCTCGAGTGAATTTGAGCGAACAATTAAATAACATGTCCCTTAAATGGATGAAGCTCCATTGTGTGGTCCCATTCTTCCCATTGAGCCCATTGTGCTATCATATCTGGGTAGAAGCCACTCGGGGCCAAAAAATCCCACAAATAAGTGTTTGTTATGGGGATCGGACTGGTGATCTCGCAGTTGGTAAGTCCACAACCACTAACCGCTGCACCACACCATCTGATGGGTCACTGGACTTACTGTGTAACTCACTTAAGACGGACAGTTCTGTCCCTTGTTTATCCCCGTGGACAGGTTGTTTGTTATGGTTAGTAAAAAAAAAATCACCAAAAATACAAAACAAGAGACAATATGAACCTTCCGTTTGTAGCATTTCAATAACTTCGGGAATGCTAAAACGTTGCAGAAGGGCTCGACTTTGCTCCGCCACATTCACAGAAGAACTTGATTGAGACACCATGTTTCACACTCTGTGCATATTAGTAAGTCATGTGGGTTGTTGTAGTCAATCAGCAACTGATGCAAAGTGGATGATAGGGCCATGCGAAATCACTAGGCAGGCGAACAAAGGAATGCAGACGATATTATCTATAGCTTGTTGTGGTCTGCTTATCATGCTATCACCGCATGAAAAATCTGTCAAGGCCGAAATGTTGGTAGTGTTCATTCATACGGAAGCGTAATGTCAACGATAACGTTATAGCGTCTGTTTGTGACTAGAGAGTTAAAACCAAATTTCAGGAAAGAAACAACAACAAAATGTGTTTGTACCAATCAGTGCAGTGTTGTTAACCAGTTTTGGCTTGTCCATATAGTGTAGGATGTAACCAACTGTCTCTTGGAGTACAGATTATTGTTTCTGTTGACATTATTGAAGCGAGTGAGCACCAGTGGCAGCATGTCATACTGAACTGATCTTTTTTCTCCACAACAGAACTTCATGAAGAACTGTTGGCTCAGAACAAGCGAAACAAGCATACCAGCTACATCACAGGTCAGTCGTGCTTGTAGAGTTCAGGACTGTCAAAAGACTTCGTTTTTTTTTCATGTGTTTTTCAATATCCATCCATTTAACGCTTTTCGTGTTCTGTTTGTTTGTTTTTCTACTTTTCCATTTATCTGACAAAATGGGCTTTTCGGATATGAAGAAAAGTGAAAATGTTGAATGGTAAGCTATTTAAAAATGAATGTAATTAGCGTTTAGTGTGATGTCCATGGTTATTTGTAAACTTTCACCACAGTTGTTTTGTTCATGAATGTTTATCTCCCTCCTCCCCCCCATTTTAGCACATGTTTTTTATCACATTGTAACAAAAGTACATCAGAAATTTTTTTTCTTCAAAATGCAATTTTTTTCCTAATGCAATGCTGTTTTCTTTTTCAATTGCTTTTGCATTGTAAAATGATTTGGTTTCAAATCTTGCTGTTGAAAAAAAAACAGTTAAAATAAAACTGAGAATTTAAGAAAAAAGGAAGAAGAAAAAAAGAAAAAAAATCAGATTTCATATTTATGCGTTTTTTCTTAATGGTAAAGGTTGACTGCTTTTCAGTGTGATTGTATTTTATATATATATATATCTGTATTTGTCTGGATGGCAGGGCCTTGGTTTGATATGTACTTGAAGGATCGCCGCCCTGTGGTCATGGACACATAACCCCTACATCGCTTTTCAGGATGACCCGCGCCCTGAATACAACACACAGGTTATTCGCTATTTTTGTTTTCTACTACCCCTCTTTCTTTCCACCCATCCCCT
>JAFLJL010003661.1:82708-105382 GCA_018398815.1 Conus ventricosus
CACCAGTAGCACCCTGGGAGCATATTAAACCTGCTTTTGATATTGATGATACAAATTTAAACAAAAATCAATCTCCAAATATCTTGAAAAATTTAGTAAACATAAGCATTGAAAACAAGTATACTGACTATATCAAGATTTACACAGACGGGTCTGTAATAGAAAATGGCAGTGCAGGATCAGCATTTTTTATTCCTTCCTTGAAAACATTAAAACGTTATAATATTGGTAGGCATTATTCCATTTTCACTGCTGAATTAACAGCCATTTTAATGGCGTTACATCACATTAAAGAGTTACCTTTAAATGCATGCAAGATATTATTTTGTGTGGATTCAAAATCAGTATTATACGCTATCAAAGGTCAAAATACCAAGACACGGGTTGAGATGACTCACGAAGTCAAGCACTTAATACATCAATTAGCAAGCAAAGATATCAGTGTTACTTTTTATTGGATTCCATCTCACTGTGGAATTCTCTCTAATGAACAGGTAGATCATGCAGCCAAGAGTGCAGCACGCAATGCTACAGGGACAATTAAACTTAATGTTAAGCTAGATCTACATGAATATTGTAAATACTTTGACAAGTTAGCAAAGGATAATTTTGTTGACAAGTTGAAGACCTCAGATATACATATTCACATAATTGTGTAAAAACTTGTGATACACTGCATTCGGATATGATAATTGAGAGTTTAAGTCAAATCAAATCCAGATCAATTACGTCTTTGATGTTTAAGATTCGTCTAAACGCTCTCAAAACAAAATTTTGTAAAGATATTATTTGTGTTTGTGGGAGTCAAATTTCTACGAATCATCTGCTTCTGCACTGTCCTGTCATCAAAGCTCAAATGCTCAAAAAGGGAGGCACTGCGCTCACCATCGAAATCCGATAACATTACAGAAAATAGTTAATGACCTTGATCTTCTTAAGTTGTTTTCAGAAACTTTGCATTCTAGTTCTGTTGGTATTTTTCTTTGATAGTTGTTGGTAATGTTGAGATCATTTGTGTTTGTAGAATCCAATACTTAAGTGTGGCATTGATGTTGCATTTACTCAAAAACACTCAACACTTTAAAGAATCTCTCACATGCTTTTTTTTTTTTTTTTTTTTTTTTTTGGTCTAATGTCACTTGAGGGTGAAGAGACGTTAAATTAAAGTACTACTACTACTACTACAACCTGAATCAATGTTATCCTAGCACGTCGACGTTCAAGACATACATCAGGGCCGGTTTTTGGCGTGTTCTCAACTGTATGGTCCACCCCAGGTGGCAAAATTTCATTTTGCGTTTCTTTTTTTGAACAGTATAGTATTTGAAAGTGTTTCACAGTACTGTCTTCAAACAGTGGTATTCCACGCTGGCAAAATATGTCTCGTGAATTTGGCTTCACAGGCCAGTGTTGAGGCAGAACTGGTTGACGTATGACTGCACCTGGCTTGAAAGTCATCTATTACATGATGCCCAGAGCTGCCAACCTGCTCATGCGGCTTACAGTAGCATTTCACAATTTTCACAGTAGCATTTCCAATTTGACAGTAGCAACTTAATTTTGCGCGCGTTCTAAAACGAAATCAGGCCTATAACCAGTTTTACGGACCACATTAAAGCTACAGTACTCTTAGTATATCTATAAATGTTATTATACAGAGATGAAGCAGAGGAAGAGGGCAAATTGTAAAAAAAAAATCTACGTGCTATAGTAAAACCAAAAGCGGAAATGCAGTTCCGACAGACCGATAGAGACGTTACTTAGCGCTATCCAAACAAAACGAAAGTATCTTCGAATTTCTTTGTTTCGCCGCAGCAAGTTAATGATTGTAGTAGCGTCGTAGCAAGCATTCTCTTGGCGTAGCAAACTACGGCGATCTCGTAGCAGTTGGCAGCTATGGATGCCATAAATGAAACACCTTTGAAGTATCCATTGCTCCAAATGTGTACTGCCTCATTGAAAAGTGTATATCAGTTGGAGATGTCCTTCAGTAACATAGGCCTTATTAGAGATAAAGGATAAGGATGTGAATTTGTAATCTTTGCTGCTTGTTATGTTGATCTATGTTTTCCTGTTGATGATGAATAGAGTGGACTCGTGGGTTTTTATTATTTCACAGAGTTTAATGAATATCTGTGGATCCAAGCAGATTGAATGGTAATTTTCAATACAGTAGAAACCAGTCTGGTAGAGAGTTGCATGACCAGAATCCTACCTTTCAGAGAACTGAGTCTTGACACTGTGTGGCTGTTTTGCAGCGGACAGCAACGAGCTTCACCTGCAGCTGTTGGACAGCGCGGCCTTCTGTCTGGTGCTGGACGACGAGGAGTTCAGTGACCCCAACCAGCTGTCCCGCTCCTTCCTCTTCAGCGATGGAGTTAACAGGTACTGTGTCTGGGCATTCACCTGGGATGGAGATAAAGATATTTTAAGTTTTTGTCTTTTCTTAATGTTTATGATGATGAATGAGGATGATGAAGAAAAAACCCTGGGGATCCATTCTTGTATAGAGACTACATGACAGGGCTGTTCTCTATTTGTCATTTGATATCCCGCAGTTGTCAGTTCTGAGAGACACAAACACCTGGCATGCTGTTCATGAAACTTGAGCTATACTTTCAGAGGAAGGTAATGTTGCTTATAGCCCAGCCGACCGCAAAGGGCCACATCAGGGCTGTCACCACGTTAGAATCAACTCACAAGTCATCAAAAAAAGAAAAACACAAAAAAGAAAAGAAAAGCCCTTTCACACATCTCTTTAAAAGACATCTTCTAAAAGCGTACCAGAAGCTTTGTTAAAAATCTTTCTTCCGTAAAATCTTAGCTCAGATGATCACTTCATATTTCAGTCATTCAGTACCGTTTTGGCTGCGGACTACATTACAGGGCTATAGTCAGTGCTTCATTTGATATCTCATGGTAAGTCAGATCCACGGGATTAAAACAACAGCCATGCTGGTCATGCAGTTGTGGCTACACTGTCAGAGATGAGTCCATTGACTGGATGAAACTGTTTGGTACCAGTCTTCCTATTTTTCTCACATGATGATGATACACTCATTTACTGTGGATAGGAGCCATGTAGACCAAAACTGCCACAAATATATACGTTTGACGGGGTCGCACGCACAAAAGTGATTACTTGTTCAAATGCAGAATGAAGGGAAACGGGCATAAAACTTTCCAATATTCAAGGTCTGGAAAGTCAGATGTAATTTTTGTTTTCTCCCCCTGACATCATTTGTGAATTTTAATTCTTAAAGTTTAAATATTTCAGTGCATGGTTCTTGGAGTTCACATGTCCATGTACTGGATCTTAACCCTCACAGTGCTCAGTATATCAATTTAAACTTTAAAGAAATGTAGTTAAAATCTAGGACGGGAAACTCATCACACACCACACTTGAGAATTTGGCTTCTGCATACATATTATTTGCACTAGATATGCAAACCTATACATTTTTAGAAACTAGAGATGTTGTAGAATCTAGTGAAATAACTGAAAATACTGTTGGTGGTACCTACTTGGAGACTGACCTCAAAATATACGCAGAGAAAATTTCTGAAAAAGTTATTTGAAAAGTAAGTCAAATGTTAGGAGAGACACAGTTTTTCTTCTGTACTACCTAAACACTTCAGACTGGAGATAAAATGAAGACAAATATGTGCTGGAAACATGGGAAAGATGATAATTCTCTTGACTTGAGCTATGTATAATGAATTGTGCCTCAAATGATGTACCTATAATTCAGCATCCGGACAATCAAATTTCACTATATAAGGAAATGGGTTTGTGCAGGCTTAACTATATGTTTTTGTAAACTAGAGATAATGAGGAATCTGAAGAAAAAAAATACAACACAGTACCCTGATGGCAGCTGAAAATATTCTTCACAGTGTAATCCAGAACATTGGCGAAAAGGTAATCCAAAACGTCAGTCACATTGTTTGAAACACCACAGTTTTCCTGCTTGAATGTCAAAACACTTGAAACTTCAGTGAAAACAAGAAGAACATGTCCTTGAAAGACACAGAACAAAGTTAGGGCCTTGGTCTTCTGTGGAAGACTGAAAAGCACTCGGGGCAGAGTCCCATGTCGCATCCAGAACATTCCCAGCCAGAGCGCACACAAGTAGGATGGCCAGCAGCACAGTTCCTCTTTCTTGAGCTCCTCTCTCAGCATCACTCTCCTCTGCAGTAGTGCTTCCAGATTCTGGATCACACAAGAAAACACATATCCTAAGTCTTCTGTTCATTTTATTGTTTCATAATGGTGCAAGAGTTGTTACAGAGAGCTTGACTCAGTTTCCACTGATCAGTCTGAAAGAAAAAAATATTAACATTACTTATTCATTCTATGAAAAATGAAGTCATGCATAAAATCATAAATAAAAATAAAATCTGAATCACTAGCATATAAGGAAGGGGAAGGGCTATAGCTTTCATTGGAGACACGCCCACTCGTGACACGCCCACACTGTTTCCAAACTAAAAAAAAAACAAACAAAAGTTATAAATTGTTCTCTTCAAATCACCACTTTTATTCATCTCTAAAGTGCTTTCAAAACACCTATAATCACCCAGAAACGATCTTCTAGTTTGATCAGGCAACTCCTGTAAGTAACCATGTACCCTGCCCCCTCCATCCCCCTTCCTTCATGTGGCGGACCAACAAATGTAAAATAACCAATAACCGCACGCAGCAAGTGTTCCATCACTCGACACACAAACTAATCAAAGTTTATCTACTCACCTGCTTCGCTTTCGTTACTACTGCCTCCGGCAACTGATTCTTTCCTCGTGCCACTTCCACGAAACTCCTGCTCAAACTCGGTCGCTGATTCACTCGTTATTTCAGTCAAAACGCACGAAAAACTTGGAGATAACGGACTGACACGACTTGCCAGTGCACAACGGACACCAGCAAGTCACGTGAACTGATCAATCTGGATGTTTAGCGGCGGTGGTATAACGGTTTTCATCTGAGCCACGATCGTGGCCCATCGCACTCAGGCGGTAAAGCCACGATCGTGGCTCATCGCACTCAGCGGGTTAAATGTATTTATGTTAAATAGAACTTAATGATGTCCATGATAGGGCTGGGCGATAATATCGATATGAAGTAAAATATCGGTACGGACATGCCACGATACGATATATCGACACGGGTTGCGGCGACCCGATATACCATAACAGAAGCAAAACCGAAACTAGAACCGAAAGCACTGTTTCTAAGAATTTGTGGGCTCTTCTGCGAACTGCACGGATTTCGTGTAGGCGTATGTGGCAGCTATCTTCTCTTGTCAGCTGATATTTCGAGAAGTGCGAGAGGACCAGAAGATGGAGGAGTACACAATTGTGGCAAATACTAAAGGAAAAGCTGACATATGGCGTCACTTTGGACTTCGAAAACGCAAAGCGGACGGAACAATTGTGGAAAAGACAGCTGTGTGCTTAACGTGCAATACTGTTGTGAAAACGTCAGGTTGACTCTTTTTACCTGAGAAAGGTTTTTTCAAGAAATCGAACTTTTATTTTGTTCATGCTCAATTGCTTTGTTTAAAGAATTTATGATCTTTAACTATCCTGTGATCTTTTATTGTGTATGAATGCTATGAAAATGTGTGCTTGGCATGCTTGTAATTTTGGTTTATAATATGAATCACTTTTAGTTTATTTTACTAGGTATTCTCAAGTACATGCACGCACAGATTTCATTCTATTTTGATACTACTTTTGATCCCGTTTCCTGAGAAAGGACTGTTAAGAAGACCACGTTGTACTTTATTGATTCTCGATTACTTTAGTGTTTAATTACCTAGTGATCTCAGTTAATGCCGTGAATGCATGACTGCGCATATATACAGGTGTTTCTACTAGTTTGTAGTTTTGTACGTGCATAACATCTTTGAAATGATCTTACTTGCAATGGTGCATTTTATTATTTATTAATTCGTTTTTGATGTGTACTAATTACGACGGGTATAGTATACACGCACAGAATAAACGTTTTATTTCTAGTCATTTGTGTTTGTACACTTGGAATAAAATACTGCCACCACTATATTTTTGTTTCTGTCTCTATGTAGACATGTTTTTGATGCTTTTAGCTGTAACATTCATCATGAAGAAAGGTATTTGAAATTTGCCAATATATCGTTTGAAAATATCGATACGGCCAAAAAATATCGCGATAATATCGATACGTTTTTGCGACGATATCCCAGCCCTAGTCCATGAGGTCATTTTGCATGTGTTATTGTATGGAAGAGATTGAACTGAATGATCAAAATGTTAGTTTGGCAAACTTTAAGTTATCTGTGCCACCACACTATGCATTTCCTTTAACAAAGGACAAATGAACTATGTTTTGTCTTATGTATTATTTACCAAGAGATAGACAGAGCTCTTACTGCAATAGTAAGTAGGTAAATATTGTTTACATATTATATCTTGACGACTCATTCATAAAATCATACTCGTCACCAAGAACAGTCATGGGGCAGTCTTTACGTAACAGCTCAAGAATAATTGCCTCCTGTCTCAGTATGTGATACCAGTTGAGGCCAAGGCATGTATCCTGGTACAGTCCTGATTGAAACAAATGCACTGAATTAAAACATTGTTCAGAGCAGCATGACACAAGATTGGAATGCTTTAAAACAAACGTGGAAAAAAAATTGCTTCATTTTCAGATGGTTTGACAAGAGTTTCATGCTGATCATCAGCAAGCAGGGCACAGCGGCGGTGAACTTTGAGCACTCATGGGGGGATGGAGTGGCCGTGATGAGGTATTTCAAGGAGCTGTACAAGGACACCACCACCAATGCCTTCCTTCACCCTGACTCTGTGCCTGCCAAGGTTGACTCGGCCAAAGTGGTGCAGAAGTTGGGTGAGTTTGTATGTATGATGCACAGATATTTCTACTCTTTATTTGAATAAATATGTCTATGATTATTTGATTATACTGATTGCTATTATCCTGTTTAGGTACAGGTTACTGGAAAGAGGAAAAAAAGAGGGAAAAAAAAGGTGTCTTTTTGCCCTGAAATTCATTAATACACACTTTGAAGTGAGCTCCTCTGATCACTGAACATGCTGGACACTTAACCCTAGTAGCGCTGAATAAAAACCTCAGAGTTTTTTGTGCTGCTGGCTGAATTAACATTGAGCAGTGCCTTTTTGAAGCAGGGTGATGTCAAACAACTCTTATTGGTAGTATGTATAACTGAACTGGCTTCGAGAGTGTCTCTCATCTCTCCTCTACGCCCATCATGGGCAAGAGAATGATGATGATGATGATAACTGAACTGATCATATAAAATCATATATCACTGGAAAGCTCAGACAAAGAGCTTTTGCATAATGAGATTTCATCGTAATTTATGATAACTGTATTGGCAATAAAAATATAATTAACCAGGTGAGACAAAATGAAAGAACATGAGCAGTTTGCTCACTGTTTTAGAATCTTTGATGTTGAATGGAATATGAATGGTATGAAAACGGTATCGGCTAGACTGTCCAAAGTTATCTGGATGCTGGCATCAACAGAACTGTCCAGTAATGGCACAGGTAGCTGGCATAATTACAGGTAAGTCAGTTTTTGAGGGGAAAAAAGTATCAACTATCTTTCACTTTCCAGCGATTTGTTTTAATAGCATTGTTGCAAAGTCACTTTCAGTCACAAAAAAAGTCCAAAAGATCTTTTTCAAAGTCTTTTTCAGTCAAACAAAAAACCCTGAAAAAGTCCGAAAGGTCGGCACCTTCGGGTAAAAAAGTAGCACAACCAGCAGCACTTCAAAGGTAAGACTGGTCGAATCGCAATCGCCTTCTACCAATCCTCCATCGAAGATGGCACAGTTCTTACCTCATCATCACTGTCATCGTTTAAATTTTCTATATCAGAACCCTCAAATTCCTCCTACTGTCACTATCTTCAAAAAGTTCCTTGAAAGCGTCTTCAAACTCGGGCAGAAAGTTTGCCGCCATCTTGCCGAGCAGGGGGGTAGACGATCGACAGGACTGGTCCAAAAAAAAAAAAAATCACCCTCTTAGCCGATCAAAATTCGCTGTGTTCGCATGAGCGGAGGGAACTTAAACCCTTGCTGGTGAAATTGGTTTCACAGGATGTTCGTTTCTCGATCTTTTGAAGTCATAATAACCCATGACTTGGGTCACCTACGTCATCACGGAGTACTCCGGGCTTCGCCATTCAGTCTAGGGGAGGTAATACCGGAATGGTCCGGGAATAGCGCTACCAGGGTCTAGTTTCAAGACTTTTCTTGGACACAGAGGTTGACTGTCTCTTACATCTGCTGAAAGCTGATGCTTTGAAATAACTAAGCACCAATTTTTCTTTGTTCCTTTCCTGTCTCCCTAATGAGGGCCTGTGTTGTCAGCAATTATCCCAGCCAGTGTTGTCAATTTTTACATAGAAAAGAGAGGGAAGGGAGACCAAATTTTTGTATATATTCAACTCCCTCTCTTTGGTGAGCATCACTTGGATGCCTCCCTCTCTTATGTCTCTCTCTCTCTCCATCTGCAAACCTTCCCGCACCACAATGTGCAACCTGGATCCACCATGGTGTCAGACACATTGAGTGCAACTCCAACTGGGAGGGGTAGTGGTTTTGGGAGCTAGGACATGTGAAAATGGGTGCATGTTAACGTGCTGGGAGGAGGTAGGTTATTACGTGACCGATGCTGAATAGTTTTCAGGTGTTCATGTCTTCTAGGTTATCATGCGGTAAAAAGTGTTGAAGGATTCAGTAAAACATGGGGAGTTTTGTATTATACTTCCCTGTTTGGCTTAGTATACTTACCATGTCAGAACAATAGCATTCACGGCAGTTGTCTGCTCTGCCAGGCCTGAAGTTTTTGTGTGGCTAATGCACTGATAAGACAGTCACGTGTTGCCCACCCACTTCGCCGCGGAAGAAGCCAGTGTCAGTCTCCATACCTCATTCAATCGAGGCCTGCCATGCGCGCCAAGGTAACCGCCAAACCATTGGCGCTAGTGGGGAAGTCAGGGCGGCATTAAGAGTCCTGACATGGTAGTATCTCTAGCCAAACAGGGAGTATAATACAACCTCCCCATTTTGGCGTCATATACTGACCATGTCAGACAATAAGCAGAATTCTAGTAAAAGGAGGAGGCGAGTGGCCCTAGTGGTTTCCTGGGTTACACGATATGATGCACATTAGCCGCAACAAAGGATATCCCATTAGAACCATCAGCCCTGGTCATGCGGATTGTCCTCAAATAAAATTTTATGAGGGATTTCTCTCAGAACGCCATAAGCTGCTCCAGGAGGTGGGCGCATGGGATACAGAGTGCTGAAATGCTGCGAAGTGGCCAGCGCTCTGACCTCATGGCCCGAGGGGACAAACGGGAGGTCCTCGGATGCCTGGGAATATGCAGTTCTGACCGTCTTGGAGAGCACCTAGAGACAGTTGCCAGCTTGAGATGTCCTTTCCGTGTTACTGGGTTGATGGAAATAAGAAGACGTCTTTGTGAACCGCTCCTGGGGCGCGAGCGTTCCCAGTATGTGTTAGACATCGAGAGGGGCAAAGGGCCTATGTCCCGAAGAGGTGTCGCCCCCTAAGTGTGTATCCGCCGCGGGCGGATGACGAGGTAAGGGGATGGACTGCCGGTTTCCTGGTTTCATAGCTAGGAACTCGGAAGGAACTTAAAGAGACGTAGCCGTCATTCTGTGAAGGCAATGTCTCTGGGGTCCCCTCTAAGGGCATGGATCTCGCAATCGCCGTCTGGCTGGAAGCGAGTGCGAGGAGGAAGGTAGTCTTCCATAGACAGAAGGTCGAAAGAATGGAGGACAAAGGCTCAAAGGGGGGTTTATTGAGGACGTCAAGACAGTGAAAGGTCCCAAAGGGGAACACGTCTAGGGGATTGGCCTCACGAAGAGAAGCCCCTGCTTGGAGATCTCTCTGAGAAGGAAATCATTCTCAAAGGAAGGTCCCCATTTGGTCGGAATGGTCGTGCAGATTGCCTACTTGCTGTAGCCTCCGGATGGAGCTAGCAGAGAGAGTTAAGGAGGGACAGGAAATTTCCTATTTGGATGTTGTGGAACGTTGTGAGGGACAAGATTGTCTTTGCACCATGAGACCCATTTCCTCCATCGCAATCGTAAAGGGACTCTGTCTAGCTCTTGAGAGGACATGGCTAGGTCTCGGAGTTCCCTGAGAGGCCCCGGCGATGGAGAGGGTATTGAGGACGGAACGGGACCTGTCCGTTCTTGAGGAGGATTTTGATGTTCCGCAGCCGGGCTGACACCAGAAGCCAGGCGTGAGGTGAAGAATCTGGGGATTGGCCGTGAGGGATGGCCCGAACGGGTTGCCTAGCAGTCCCACCAGGTGTTTCAAACTGAGAGGGGGTTCGTGAGTGAGGGGACTTGATGTCCCGGGCAACCAGGAACTGAGGTGGGCCACCATGGGGCTATGAGAATGAGCCTGGGTCTCTCTAGTCTTGCCTACCTGATCACCTTGTGGAGGATCGGGAAGGGAGGGAAAGGCGTTAAGCTATGATGCCGGACCAGGAAGGGACAAAGGGCGTCGATGGCGTAAGCCTGGGGGTCCGGACCGCGGGGACACATACCACTGGCAGAACCGATGGTTTAAACCGTGTGGCAAACAGGTCGATCATTGGTCTGAACCAATGTTCCCACACGGTTGACATGGTCAGCCGGCGTGGAGGGTCCATTCCGTGTGGAGGACAGACTTGGATCGCAGAGAGAGTCTTGCCAGTAGTTGTGGAGTCCCTCTATGTGTCTCGCGCGAAGTGGACCCCCTGCGTGTGACACCAGCAGTGGGGAGTGAGGGCCTCTGTACGGAGGGAGAGGCCGTTGGAGTGTGCCCACCCTTTGTTCTGATGTAACAAGCTACCGAAGTGTTTGTCCGTGAAAAGAACAAATCGGTGGGGCGACTATGGGACTTGGAATTGGGGAGGGCGAGCCTGACTCGCCTCCAGTTCCAAGATGTTGATGTGAAAGACGACAGTCAGACAGAGGATCCCAAACCCCCCCGAGGCGTGACTGCTCTCCAGATGGCCCCCCAGCCCGAGTTGGAGCGTCCTGTGTAAGTTCCAGGGTCCTGGGATGGGAGGGAGATGGGGAACTCCGGTGCCAGGGTGATGGGCTGAGCCACTCCTCCGTGGCCGCAAACGAACCAAGGCCCCCTATGGGGAATGGTCCTGTTCCAGCGTTGTTCGTTGGTCTGGGACCAACGACGGCGGAACTCCCTCTGAAGCAGGTCGCTTTGGAAACTCTGCCTAGGGAATGAGAGGAGACAAGGGACTCCATCATCCCCAGAGGGAGGAAAGTGTCCCTTGCCGAAGTGAGGGGAGAGAGGCCAAGGTGGGAAATGAGATCCACTAGGCGAGCGGACCTCTCCGGGGGTCGGTGAGACTACCATGGAGGTGGTGTCGAAGCTCATGCCCAGAAGGTTTAATTGGCTGACTGGGCGAGAGCTCGCATTTTGAGGGTTGGTGACGATACCCCGAGAGAGAACAAAGATGAAGTAGATTGTGAGTGTGGATTGGGCAAGGGCCTGAAGGAGCCAAGACGAGCCAGTCGTCGAGGTAGACAAGGAGGCGAAAATGTCCCTCCTGTTCAGGGCAATGGCGGCTCATCTCCTTACTACCTTCGTGAAGAGGAAGGAGCCAGGGAGAGTCCGAATGAGGGCTTGAATTGAAACACCCGCCGCCGCCAGACGAACCGAAGGAATCGTCTGTGGGACGGGTGGATGAGGATTCTGAAATGTAAGCATCATTCAGATCTATAGAGGTGGCCCTAGTCAGATGGTGGATGAGTCCCTGATCTGGGCCGGGGTCCTCCCTCTTGAATCTGTTGGCCTGAGGAATCTGTTGAGAGGGAAAGGTCCAGGATGGGCCTCCACCGCCCGAGGCCTTTGGGACTACAAAGAGACGAGAGAAAAACCCGGGGTTGGGGTGTGGTACCTCTTGATGGCGCCCTTCCAGAGAAGACCTCGAATTTCCGAGGGCGAAGGGCCTCCGCCTGGACGGGAGGTGAGATCGCCGGTGGAAGGAGAGGGGAGGGACAGAAGGGGAGGGCGTTCGTGGTGCCCAGGGTAGACGGGAACCCCACCTGCAAACAGAAACCACCCAGGGGTTGAGACCCATGCGCCGCCACTTGTGGGCATGCCGGACGACTGCCTGCCAGGGGGGCAGAGGGGCCGAGGTGTGTCGGGAATACTGACATTTCCCAGCCCCTCGGAAGGTGGTTCCACCTAGTCACCTCCGGGTCCGGCTGTTGCCGAAACCCGAAATTCTGTTGGGGTTTTTTTTCGGTTTGGGCGTCGGTGTTTTTTGGCGTGCCTTTAGGACGCTTCTTGGGGTAGGCTGGGGGGTCGGCTTAGGTAGGGCCTGACAGAAAGAATGGTTTTTACTAGAAGGGCGATGCTGACGAGGGGCTGTGGACCGCAAAGAAGCCCTGTTTGCGTCTCGCTCGACGGCATGGGTAATACCGGCAGAGGGAAAATTCGCCGAAAAGCGACGCTTCCTGACCCTGGGGTCCGGAATGCAGCGTAAGGCCGCCTTGAGCGCTGGGGAGAGATGGGCCTGTGATGAGCAAGGCATCTCACACTGCCAGAAGGCAGTTAAAGTGACTCCTTCCTGGCTGCGCTGTCTCCGCCGCAGCCCCCAAGGTGGTGCGCTATCTTGTTGACAAGAAAACGCATAATGGGGTCATCAAACAGGCCTGGGGGCCTGCCTCATTGTGACGTACCGTGTCTGAAGACCCGCCTAAGACAATGCCTCCCTCCTTTGGCCAGAGTTCCTCCGCTCGCTGTAGGACATGTTCAATGAGGCATGCCCCGCGGTGGGTGCAGAATGCACAGCCCTGGCGATTCTGTTCCCACTCTATCAGGGGGTGGGTGTGAAAGAGCGTGGATGTGGAGGGGGCGGTTGGAGTGAGCCTGAGGTCATCCGGGGAAATGGCAAATCACCCTGTGGCCTGATTGGCAGAAAAGAGAGAATAGACATGAGGGCCTGACGCGAGTCCTATGAGGAATACTCCTACGGTCCAGCGTTGGGGCTGATTAAGAAGTCAATCCCCGTGGGGGAACGGCATGTGCACAGCCCTGGCGAGAAGAAGGGCAGAGTCTTTCCAACAAAGGAGTGGAGTGTCTTGGGGCGGCTATCCTTGGCCGTGATCCGCTGGGTAGGGGGACCAGTGAAACGGGAAAGGGCGAAGAATGTTGTTAGAGGGAGGGGGATTCCTAACAACAAGATCAGGGGTCGACCAGCTCTCCAAAATGGAAAGGGTCCCCAGACTGGGGGAGGGAAAATCCTCAAATACCCCTCCTCCAGTTGTTGGTCAGTATGTTCCGTGAAGGGGAAGTTCAGGTCCACCTTCGGAAGGCCAGTCAGGGGGGTTGCGTGGGAGTCGTGAACTCGTTGCGAAGAGTGGAAAACGAGGACGCTCCCCGGTTCCGGTGCATCGGCGTGAAAACTAGGGGACAGCCTGATCGGACAGCGCCCGATAGGAATGGGGCCCAGGTAGATCCAGCTCTGGGAGGCCGGATTCCACATGAGACCAAAGATGGTAATCAGGGGAAGAAGTCAGAGCTAAGCCACTGAATCCTCTCGGGGAATAGAACCACCGGTCCCCGGGGAGAAAGGAGGGCTGAGGCCGGCCCAGCGGCAAGTCTCCTCGTGGACCCGGGAACCTTGCGCACCCGAGGGGAGAGTCAACTGCCTCCTGCATCTCCCGGTGGGTCCGCGCCGGCCCCCCAGCGTGGCAGAAGGGGTTCGTGAGTGTTACGATCGCTGAGCCACCTGCCGTGGGTAGCGAGTACGGGGAATGGCTGGAGAACGACGCCTAAAGAACTCGAAGGACGAAAGGTTACCCCTGGCCCCGCTGGTCTAATCCACCCCCCTGAGAACGGGACCGCGGACGTTTGCCCCAATCGGGAGCGGAAGAAGTCGGCTCCCCAACGTCCTGTAACCCCTAGGGGGAGATTGAGATGATCGATCGGGGTGGTTCTACCGTCGGGGGTGAGGGCGCAGATCCGAGCTAGTCGATGCCTGCGTACCTGACCCGTGATTGTGGTCAGTGTGGAGGTTCCACAAAGACTGGCCACATGGACCCTCCACGGATGTTGACGCTCCTCGGTCCGGGTCGTGGCTGAACCCGGACACGGTTTGGGAAGAGCGTGATGAG
Organism: Conus ventricosus; assembly: GCA_018398815.1. Taxonomy (NCBI): domain Eukaryota; kingdom Metazoa; phylum Mollusca; class Gastropoda; order Neogastropoda; family Conidae; genus Conus; species Conus ventricosus. The sequence continues at coordinate 96,907 of JAFLJL010003661.1, forward strand.
ACTGGGTACTTTTAAGTGGGTGAGGTGCTAAAGCGTCACGAGTCTCAATAACGGGTGACGTGCGGTGATTCCGTCCGCGAGTCGCCACCGCCGTGCCGGTCCGGGCTCGGCAAGGGTCCCCTTGGCCGATGATCGCCGGGACGCGCATGATAGAATAGGGTCTCCTTACACGCGGATCGAAGTCGAACAGGCGAACCAGTCGGGGAACGGGAAGATTAGACGGGCAGGTCCTTACATGGGAGCCTTGCCCTTGGATTTGGGCTTAGGGAAGAAGCAAAGAAAAACAGTCGGCAATGACGTGGGGGGGGCAGCGGGTGCCTCCACTGGGACTGACTGTTTGGGACTTCGATTCGCGACGATCGTGTATCCGCCGGTCCGGTAGAGGGGAATTCGAATGTATGGTCGCGCGTCCCTTCGCGGAACCCTCATCTACACCACCGTGCAAACGCTCCATCGTGTGCGTGAGTCGGTTTGGTCCCGTGGAATCGACACGCTAGCGGCCCCTCCTGGTAGAGAGCGCCAGGCCGAAGCGTGGAACGCCTCGAGCCGTTATGTCCTTCAGTTCACATGTGGGCACTGGTGGGGGGAACAAAAACACGGAACGCACGATCGCAAAGGGGAGACAAAGAGGTGGATCGAGGGATATAAAGAGCTCAACCAACCTCGGGAGAGACACTGCAAGTGTAGTAAATGTAGCGAGATCTCAGTGTTTGATCGAGGCAGGTTCGATCGTAAGTGACGAGGTTTTGGCCGGTCGAAACAAAATGGCGGAACGACCGCGAAGAAATGGAAGCCGAGTGACGACGTGCAAGTTAGGCGAATCGGGAGTCCAAATGGAAGGAGAAGGGACTTAGATTCGTTGAACAAGGGGCCGTAAAGGCCAAACCTGGGGAGAAAGGGTGAAACGGCGAGGAGTTCCGACTTTCGAAGATTGAAAAGAGCGGAAGCGAGGGTCGCTAGTGCCGAGACAAAGGCACAAAGGCAAGGATGGCGTGGTTAAACCAAGATGAATAAAAGCATCACCAAACCAAAAGCCCCCTGGATTCAAGAATGAAAGGGTGAAGCGCGCAAGCCACAACAAAATTAAAGCAAAGAAGCAAACATCAAAGCTATCTTTACACACGGCATAAGAGAAGGGCGAGACAGAGCACAAGACTTTATCTTGCTTTGACGGCAAGGCCGAGAGAGAATGAGGTATGGGAGACTGACACGGCTTCTGCCGACGGCGGACAAGAAGGTTGGGGCACCACTGACTGTCTTATCGACTGCATAGCCACACAAAAACTTCGCCTGGCAAGAGCAGACAACTGCCGTGTATGCTATTGTCTGACATGGTACAGTATATGGACCCAAACTTTGTGTATTGTTTTGATTCAAAGCCTCTGTGTGTGTGGTGTGGGTGTGTGTGTGTGTGTCTTTGATGTGGAGTGAAAACAAGTATTCCACATTCTCAATTGTAGTGTGTATTTTTTTTCATCTTATTGATCCAGAAGGATTGTAATTCTGCTACACACACCATAATATAATAATTCAAATATTAATAAAAAACAAAAAAAAACCTTTTGAAATTCAGTAGTGTTTCAGCTGCTGGCAGTTCACAAAACTGGAAGCCTGCTTCCCATTATTTTGTGCTGGGGGGTGGGTTAAGTTGATATCCCACTCTGTTTCCGTCCCAAGTGATAATCAACCATGTTCAAGCACATGCTGTGTTAATGGTAATTCCACTGTGATGAAAAGTATTACTATCCAGCAGTAGTCAGTCTGACCCAGAATGAAGACTTTTATTGTTTTACCCTGATCCATGGAGTGTGTGTGTGTGTGTGTGTGTGTGTGTGTGTGCGTGTGTGTGTGTGTGTGTGTGTGTGTGTGTGTGTGTGTGTGTGCGGTGTGCATGTGTGTTGCAGAGTTCAAGCTGGACCCATTCCTGAAGGACACCATCGACAAGGTCAGCCAAGCCTTTGCAGAGAGAACCGCCAGCCTGGACATAAACTACTGTGAGAGCGCGGAGCTGAACAAGTCCATCGCCAAGCAGTACAAGATCAGCCCAGACTCCCTCATGCAGCTGGTCATCCAGGTCAGTGTAAAGGGGCAGCAGTCATGGCATAATGAACACACTGACACATCCAGACAAAAAAAGTGTAAATTTCCTATTTTCAATATTACGAAAAGAGTGGCAACTGGTAGATAAACAGTGTCCAGATAAGTTTGCAGACACAGGCCGTGTTCTATCCTTCTTGAGCAGCAGCTGACTGCTTTTGAATACACTTATGTTGTATAACTGATGTGAGAGAAGCATTCATTGACTGGATGTACCTGTGTGCATGAAATGTACCAGTATCTATGGTGCATAAGTAGTGTTGTGTCATCTCTGTGATGCAAAGAGCTCCGGTTTTAAAGTCCTGAAGTATGTGAAGAACATGTTTGTACATTAGCTGATGATGATGGTAAGCATGTATGAGTATGCCTGTATATGTGTTAGCACAATGTAAGTTCGGTGATGGTGGCAGTGGGGGGGATGAGATGGGGTAGTAAACATAGGTTTGTAATGGGCAAGATGGGAGAGAGCGGGGCGGGTGGAGTGAGGTACCCAGGCACGTGCTTATGAATTTATTTCAGTTCTTTTCATTGAGCTGTGGTTAATTTCAAAGGTGTAGAATACATAAACATTTCTTCATTGTTGTAACTGATACAGAAAACAGACAGGAGAACACCCTTTGCAAATATCTTTATGATAATGAACAAGTGTGTATGTGTTTAAATAAAAGACTTAAAGCAATTTTAAGGGCAGTTTAATGTTTGAAACTTTCATTCCTTACAATGTGGATAAACACAAATCGAGACTGAGCCTTCACCATACCATGAAATTAATGTTACCGGCTGTAGACCTCAGACAATCGTCTTTATATCCTCAACAGATCTGTGACGTCTCTCATCCGTTATTGTGTGTCTTCCTTTCCTCCTGTCTCAGCTGGCACAGTACAGACTGAACGGGAAATGTGTGGGCACGTACGAGTCATGCAGCACGGCTGCATTCAAGCACGGCCGCACCGAGACAGTTCGACCATGCACCACCGCCACCCACGTTGTGTGCAAACAGATGTTTGAGAGAGGGTCCAGCGCCACTGTCCAAGACATCCAGAACGGCATACAGGAATGTTCCAAGGTCCACAACGAGCTCACTAAGCAGGCTGCCATGGGTGAGTTGGTTGTCCCCCTTTGTGGTTTCTGATTTTAACCCTTTGACATCCAAGGCTGTCTGAACTAAGTCAATGGCCCAGCCCTTAACCAATTTGCCTGCATTGTTGAGGGTGTAGGGTGTGTGTTTGCTGTCACTCATAAATCCTATTCTTAACCCTCTTGACAAGCGAGAACCCGCTAGCGCCCAACCGGAAATCACACAGCCAAAACGCTGAGCACCAGCCAGCGCCCGGTAGAACATGTGGCAACAATGGGCGCCGCCATATTTCTCGTAGAAAAGGAAGTCTCGCGAGAATGTGACTTCCTTCTTCCTGTGGCCATTTACTTCCGTTTGCAAAAAACCGCGAGTCGATACACTTCGTAGTTCTTGAGTTACGAATTTTTTAAGTTTTGTGGTCGAAATGCTGTTTTTCGCCATCGCTAACCTTGATTTCTGCCGTTCTATAACAAGATTTAGTGATGAAGATACTGTGATTTGTAGGATTTACGGCATAAGACTTAGTGAAAGTGCTGGGTAATGAAGCTTAGAGTGACTAGATTTCGACTGGGATGAGGTTCCAGGTATGATTCGGAAGAAAGTTCTGAAGAAGATTTTTTTTTTTCCCCCCGAGTAAATGGCTCATGTGATATTCTTCAAACTTATGATATAGCAACATATATATTCGTAGGACTTTTAAAAATTATTTTCATTTGACTATTTCCTTTCCTCTCTTTTAAATTAATTTTTAAATTGGGTAACCATGTTCAAATTAAGAAGTTACTTACCTTGCCGATGGTTTTCGGTGTAACTAAGCTAAGGTAAGTGCATACTAAAGAGGGTTAAACTGTATATCTAAAACACCGTAAAATGTACATTTCAGAAAAGCATTTGATTTTTCTAAACTATATGAAGACCCAGCAGAAGCGGTCAAGTGATTAACTTCTTTAACCACTGTGTAGTCGCAGGGCTGTAAAACATGACCATGACGAGTCATGTATCAAAGATGAAGATGTATGACTTTCACAGACGGTACCTTCGCATGCTGTTGATCCAGGTATGATAAGGAGGAGTAAGGATGCAGACTACAGAGAATAGATGTCTGTGAAGCCAATAACATAACAATATACACATTTCAAAACAAGCAAGAATGAGCAACATGACGGAAGTTTTGTTTTTTTCATTTGTTGATTCATTTTTCAGTTTGATGGTGGTTTCTAGCTCCTTGTTTCTCCGTCTTTCCATTCAAAAAGGCAAGATGTAACAAACATTGACTGAAAGTGATTGTTTTTGAATGTATTAATCCAGGCTGCTTGTGCATGTAGATTGTGAAAGGAACCAGTGTCTTTCTTCAAGGAATAAATATCCCAGAGCACTTAATTTTCTGAGAAGATTGTCTTGCTACTTGTTCAAGAGCAAACTGGTTGAAATTGATAAAAACTTGATAAAAAAAAAAAAGTGATTTACTTACATAATGTGAGTCTTTGGCATTGTTAACAACACAATCGAAATGATGACTGCTCCATACTCCTCAGGCCCGGGATTTTGATCGCCACCTCTTCTTCATGCGCAAACTGGGGGAGTCCAAGGACAGTCTCCAGAGCTGTTCAGCGATGAGGGTATCGCACCATGATCTACGACATCCTGTCCACATCCACACTGCCTGAGCCCTCTGTCCTGATTGGTGGATTCTGTCCTGTGGTTCCTGATGGGTATGGCGTAGGTAAGTGTCACATGCTGGTTCATCGGGTGTTGCTGAAGTTTTTAGTTATGTGTCATGCTGTTTTGAGGTTACTTGATTTTCCAGGTAAACACCGTATTTTAACTCCTTGAATCTTTCAGCAATTGTGATCCGGATGAGCAACCCCACCCAGCTGGGTTTTGTTGTATATATAAATGATGTAAATATTCGGTTTTAAACATTACCGACACATTCAGATATTAACCACATCTTTCAATGTTTGTGATGGTCGTTCTGGATCAGAATCAATTCTGAATTGTGGACCAATTCATTTACTACTTTCTAAATGTTGAAAGACTCAGATTTCTTCCACATACTAGTAACAACACAAAAAACAACAACAAAAGCTGAAAATGACTTAAGATTTTCAGACTGTGATCAGATGCTCATTTTCCCTGAAGATGGAGTATGGCTGCCTTAATGGCGGGATAAAAAAATGGTCATACACGCAAAACTCCGCTTGTTGGGTAGATGGGATAAATACTTGTCTGTCCATATAGGGAGTGTCCGCAGGAGTATCACTATCAGCCTGCGTATGTAGAAGAAGAAGATGTATATTTCATGTTTTGCAGGCTGTCTGTCCCCTCAGTGGCATTTCTTGTAGCTTACTCTGGTATCTCCATACACACCCCTGTATAGGCTTGTTAAAGCCTCAGCTTTGGCTGGCCACAGAGAGTTATCCATGCTAAGTCATCAAGAGGCACTTTGACGATGTCTGGTGGCGCCTGTTATGATCCAACAAGTAAGATACCACACACTAAGCCCCCATCTGAGAATGATCATTTATTAGGTACAGAGCCAGCTTGTCATTTATTAGGTACAGAGCCAGCATGGGGGAGTGCCTTCCCCAGGAGGTGCAACCTCATCCACATTATGACTGTCCCCTTGAGCTTGCTAACATAAAAAGATTTAGCATTAAATCTTCATAGACAGGATGTGGAGATGAAAACTAAGTAGAGAACAGGGCATGAAGTGTCACAAAAGTTGATTTTCATTTTAAAATTATGATCAGTACTGATTGTGAATTATGATAATGCCACCAAGTTCATTTTTGTATAAGATTTCAGGACAGTGCTGTAATTTATGGTTCCTTTCATTACACATGTAATTAATGTTATACATATTATGTCATATACACACATAAAATATATATTATAGCATTAACCAAAAGTGAGAGATATACAGACACGTGCAGTGTTGGTCAGGAAATTTGTGCAACACTCAGACTCAACTGTGTGGTTCCACTCTTGGCATTCAACCCAATAGCTCACCCAGCAACTCTGGGTAGGAGGCGACCCAAACCAAAAACCCCACAACTACATGCCTCTGATGGGAATCAACCCACAGCCACCTAGCCTGCAACGCGAACTGCTGCACCATAAGTGGTGGTTGTGATGAAAGTTTGTTGCAAGTGTTGTAGGGTAGTTTGTTACAGTTTTTCCCCATCTCATTTTCCACCGACACATGGCAAGAATGCCACCAAAAAAAAAACTGGTATAAAGAGGAAATCTGAAATAAGATGACAAAAATGTGAAGTGTAAGTGATAAACAAGAACCGTTAACTTTTCTTCATTTAGTGAAACGATGAGAGAACAAAAGTCCAAGCCATAGACATTTGCAATATTCTTTTAACTAGCACATAGGTAAACAGGAAACACCTGGAACAAAGAAACGAACTTCTGCTTTGTACGGCACACATCATGTGTGTTAGGTAAATGGGCAGTGCAGGCAACGTTGGCCTGGTTTAATCGGTCAAGAAGAGACCTATGACTCTAGCATGAGCATAGGCGGAAATAGATTTTCAGTGACCTCCCGTCAAGTTCATAGCGTTGAAGGTCAAGTAAAAGAGCAGGATATTGTTGCTTCCTAAACAACAGGTGGTCAAGTCTTTACGGGAGAAATGATTCTTCTTTTTTCTCCTCTGATCTTCTGTTTTCTCAAACTTACCTGTCCAAATTAGTCCTTGGCATGATCTGTACCTTGCTATCAGGACTCCCCAAATTTCTTTTAGGAGAGAGAGGAGAGCTAATCTAAGCCTCTGGAAACATCTGGTCTGGAGTGATCTCCCTTCCCAAATCAACCATTTGCGGTCATGAACAGTTCACTTCAGTTTTCCTTTGTCAAGTACATAATGCTACATATCAAATTAAAAAGCAGGATACTGTTGCTTCTGAATGAAGTAGTGGTTCATAATAATAATAATAATGAAAACAGTATTTATGTAGCGCCTTGCCAAAGGTTCTAGGCGTTGACAATCCACACTCTCGAGTACACTATGGGCTGCCTACCTGGGTAGTGCTGACTGAAGAGGTGTCTGCTGGTGCTTTATTCTTCGTTCACTCGTTTCCTGTGTCATCCAGTCAATATCATTCCGCAATTTCCTTACTTCCTTCATTCTTTCAATTTCTCATGTAGGGTGCATGCTATGTGTAACGTGGCATCCATTCCAATGGCCAAACTGGCCTTCTCTTCCAATAGTTGGTGATAGGAATTCTTTAAAAAGAGAATGAATTTTTTGTTTTATCCCCTCTGATCTTCACATTTCTGTCATACACCTTGCAACTTATTTCCCATCACTTATTGCGTGTTTTTTTTCATTGACAGGTTATGCCATCCAGGATCGTGGAGTGGGGTTCAACGTGACGACGTACAAGCCGCACCGTGATGCCACAGCCTTCGTGCAGAGCCTGGAAGCCTGTCTGCGTGATGTCCACACCGTTCTGGAAGGAAACCTGCCCAGCAAATCCACATGATACTCACATACACTAGGCTGACTAATGACGGGTGTATCATACATTTTATCACGTGTGCGTTTGACTCATTGACAGACTGTTTGCCTCATACCAATTGATGACACGTGTAACTTGTCATATTTGTGTGTCAGGCTCATATTGACTGATGATGAAATTGTTTACACAATTAATGTTGTGCATGCATCATGTGCTGTTCTAACATACATTAGTACAGCTGTGTACAATCACACACATTCTTTTTTATTGTACTTTCTCTTTTTTTTGTGTGTGTGGGGGGCATTTGGATATCTCTGCTTCTTCATAGTTGTGAAATCCCTGTTGTTGAGGCCATTTTCTGGTTCAGTGTTTATCATCTCTGGACATTTCTGACCAACGTGTTGTAGGTGGGGTTATGGGTGTTGAAAGGATTGAAATGTGTTTCTTTTAACGTACAAGTGTACTGAGAGCTGCATCCCCAATTTAGGCATGGCTGAGTTGAAAGACCGAATAAACTGCAAGGACACTCGGGGGGAAAGCACAGACCTCCACCGACATGGAACGGATCCTTCATCTGCCCTTTGGTCCAGATCCACAGCACAGTTTTCACCAAAATCACATGGGTTAATTCCTGGGCCTCACTCATCTGTCTGCCAACTTCCCTTAAAATTGATTTTGTAGTTCTTTGCACAATATTGCTAAGAGATGGGCAAACACCTGCCACTGTGGTAAAGGGTTTGCGTAGCAGATTGTGGGTTTGCTTCTGTCAGAGCAATGGTTGAGTGTGAGGTACCAACCAGCTCCTACCAGAGTTGAATTTGTTATGGGCTC
>JAFLJL010003661.1:106382-125681 GCA_018398815.1 Conus ventricosus
GGGGGGGGGTTTGGTTTCCCTCCGTTTAGCACAGTTTGTGAGCATCATCACTTGTTGCCATGTTCTTATTGTGAATGCTGTGTATATTTTTTTCCCGAATGTTTTCTGATGTTACTGTGAAGCTGACTGGGTTTTAAATTCTGTGTATGTGTAATGAGCTGTTCTGAGTACTGTGTAATGAGCTGTGCTAAGCTCTGTGTAAAAAATGAGCTGTGCTAAGTTCTGTGTAGTGAGCTGCTCTCGCGCCGTGTAGTGAGCAACATTGATACGGCTTTTGAAGCTTGCTGGGTTCTGTGCACTTATAATGAGCTAAGTTGATGACGATTTTTGAAGCTGGCCAAGTTTGAGCACTAAGTAATGAGCCAGGCGATGGCCTTTGAAGTTTGCGGGGTTCTAAGCACTGTGCAAAGTTCTGGGTTGAGAGTTGGCCTTAATAAGAAAAGTTGGTGACAACCCTTGGGGTCGGCCGAGTTCTATGCACCGAGCAATGAGCAAGTTGACGATGTTTTTGAGACTGGCTGGAGTTTTAAATACTATGTAACGAGCTCTGTCATTGAAAGCCTATGAGATTGGCCACTTTTTTAAGCACTTTTTAATGAGCTAAGTTGATGAAGCCCTTGAGATGGCCGAGTTCTATATGCACAAGAGGTAATGAGCCGGGGGTTTGTTTGAGACAGCATTTGGGGGTTTGAGGTCTGAAATTGATGATCACCCCCAAAGGTTTGGTTTGAGGGCACAGAACTGTGTAAGGGGCAAAGCGGTAATGGCCTGTGATGTTACCAATTCGACACTGAGTAATGACTGAGTCGAGACGAAATTGAGGTGAGTGATTAGTTTTGTCAGAGGTGAGCAGAAGGTTCTGTGATGTTCAAAAATGGTTTGTATGCGGTAAGGGAGAATGAAAAATAGTACCTCTGTTTGGAATGAACTGAAATGGGATTTGCAGTGGTTGCAGAGAAAGCGTTAGTACTGTTTTACTTGGATAATGCATCGGCAGAAAGATGCAAGTCTCTTGCAGAAAGACTTGTTGTGTGCAAATTACAAGAAGGTTGTATGGTGAACATTTTTCTAATGTATTTTGATTTTCAGTGCCCCCGTTTAAAAATATTTTTTAAAGCTGTACGATAGCATGATTTTACAATCAGTGGAACTTTTTACTTTGCCAAATGCGAAAAAAAAAAAAAGAAGTTTTAAAACAGCTTTTCTGTGTTGTGGTGTGTTGTGCTCTGTGTGTTTTGTGTGTGTGTGTGTACAAAACACATAAATGAGAGGACTGCTCCCTGCAAAAGTGCACAAACCACACGATTTTTAAAATGAGCAGATTTTTTTCGCCTCATTTTTTTTAAGCCCATACTGCAGTGCAGAACGTCATAAGTGAGCGTCAGTGCCTTCCAAGGCAATCGCCTCAGTTTCAGTTTGCATTGTTCACAAAAGTTTTCCTCACTTCGCCCTGAACCGCCTCATTTCGCGGCATTTTGCAATACGCCTCATTGCATTATTTTACAGGCATGTGTGTGTTTACAAAACAAAACAACTGATTGTGCTGCACAGACCTGTAACAATCCCGGGAAAATGAAAGAAGTTTATAAGATTATAGGTTTCTGGAAATTTGGATTCGACATTAGAAAAGTAGTTACAGACTCGGAATAAAAAAACTTACTAGGAGAATATTTCAACAACAACAGTGAGCTGAAGAAGATGGGGCGACCCTGTTGAAATATTCTCCAAGTGAGTTTTTTTATTTCGAGTCTGTAACTACTTTTCTAATGAAAGAAGTTTGATTCCAGTCTTCGTATTTTTTATAAATAGTTTTTTTTTGTCCACCTCATTTCAGGGCATTTTGCATTATGCCTCATTTGTATCCTTTTATAGGCATGTGTGTGTGTGAGTGGGTACTTTGAAGTTGAAATTGTGTTAATTAAGTCACTATAATGCGACAGACAGATATAACTTTTCAAAAAGCAGACCATGAATCTGAACAGATTAAATTGTGCAAACTTTATTATTTGTTTACTTTGCTATGAGATCTTTATCACAGTCGTATCAAGTGGTCTTTCTTTCTCAATGATTTGAATATGCAGTTTCTTTTGTAGAAAACAGCCTTGCAAGTGTTATTTCCCTAATCTGATAGAATAAAGGAAAAAAAAAACCCATTCACCAGCCACTAAGCTGCCAATACAGTCCAAGGAAACACTTTTTACACACGCACTCACAAAAACCATTAAAAGCCCCATAAACACACACAGCAAGTATGCATGAAAACATTCATCCCCTGTCTTTTAAAATCTTTGGAAATACAAATTATAGGACAACTTTCTTTTTTACATCAATTTATGTAATAAAGTAAGGAAAAATATGCTGTTTGTTCCACTCACAGTTAAGCATTGTTTGTAAAGATTTTTTCTACATCAAATTATTTTTTAAAGTAAAGAAAATATACCTGTTTGTTCCCTTCACATTTAGGCATTGTTTTGTACTGGCTCCATTTGTTTGGTAACTGCCCAAACTAGGCTGAGGCTATCTTTGAATCCTAACAAGAGGAAACTATAATAAGTAAAGTCTGCAAATATTTATATTTTTCTCCAGATTTCATTTTGTGTGTGAAACACAGTCTGCAGATGCCTCAGGGGTAGAACATTAATACAGTTTAAAGTCTTTCTCTCCACTGCAACCCAAGCCTGAGTGCAAAGAAATATGCTACTTGGTAGAACACAAAGGCAACTCTATATTCTCTGCTTTAAATCTTCAAAACATATACTTTGAATGTTAAGCAGATTTGGACAGAATACTAGCATTTGTCCCTAAACTTATCGATTGATGTGCTTGCGCACATTTGACTGGTGATCAATTTCTAAAACACTAACAACAACAACAAAAGTAGGATAGCACTTTTCAGCTAGGACACTCGGATGACACACACAATCTCCACCATGAATAATGGATCCTGGATCTCCCCTTAGGTATGGATCTGCTCCAGCATTTCATGGCTTCATCCTTTGGCTGCATTCCATCGCGCCACAAGTTTTGTTAAAACTGGTTTGGAAGGTTTTGTGAAATCATGCTGGCAGTCCAACATGAAGGCAATGTACCTTCATCATGAGACCGTTTTAGTTTTCCTCATAGCTCATGATTATGATGATTTGCATGTACAAGCTGCTCTCTGCCTTACCATGCAATTTGCTTTTTTCCTTCATATATGCTTTATCACAAGAATATGGATACCACTTTTTAACAAGTAATGGTGATTTAATGCCGATTGATGAGGATGAAGATGGTGCTAGGGTGTTCCATTCCAGATGGGAGAGCCATGACACAGCTGTTCTCTATACTTCCTTTCATAACATATCCTCACATCAACGAGGCAGGAGAGATACAGACACAAGCAGTGGTGGTCAAGAAAACTGAGAAACACTGAGGTGTGCAGGTCTTCCCATCTGAGCCCATAACAATTCAACTCTGGGTAGGGAGCTGGTTGGTACCATCACACCCTATCAATCCATTGCTCTGACAGGAAGCAAACCCACAATCTGCTACGCAAACCCCTTTACCACAGTGGCAGGTGTTTGCCCATCTCTTAGCAATATTGTGCAAAAGAACTACAAAATCAATTTTAAGGGAAGTTGGCAGACAGATGAGTGAGGCCCAGGAATTAACCCATGTGATTTTGGTGAAAACTGTGCTGTGGGATCTGGACAAAGGGCAGATGAAGGATCCGTTCCATGTCGGTGGAGGTCTGTGCTGTTCCCCCCCGAGTGTCCTTGCAGTTTATTCGGTCTTTCAACTCAGCCATGCCTAAATTGGGGGATGCAGCTCTCAGTACACTTGTACGTTAAAAGAAACACATTTCAATCCTTTCAACACCCATAACCCCACCTACAACACGTTGGTCAAGAAATGTCCAGAGATGATAAACACTGAACCAGAAAATGGCCTCAACAACAGGGATTTCACAACTATGAAGAAGCAGAGATATCCAAATGCCCCCACACACACAAAAAAAAAGAGAAAGTACAATAAAAAAGAATGTGTGTGATTGTACACAGCTGTACTAATGTATGTTAGAACAGCACATGATGCATGCACAACATTAATTGTGTAAACAATTTCATCATCAGTCAATATGAGCCTGACACACAAATATGACAAGTTACACGTGTCATCAATTGGTATGAGGCAAACAGTCTGTCAATGAGTCAAACGCACACGTGATAAAATGTATGATACACCCGTCATTAGTCAGCCTAGTGTATGTGAGTATCATGTGGATTTGCTGGGCAGGTTTCCTTCCAGAACGGTGTGGACATCACGCAGACAGGCTTCCAGGCTCTGCACGAAGGCTGTGGCATCACGGTGCGGCTTGTACGTCGTCACGTTGAACCCACTCCACGATCCTGGATGGCATAACCTGTCAATGAAAAAAAACACGCAATAAGTGATGGGAAATAAGTTGCAGGTGTATGACAGAAATGTGAAGATCAGAGGGGATAAAACAAAAAATTCATTCTCTTTTTAAAGAATTCCTATCACCAACTATTGGAAGAGAAGGCCAGTTTGGCCATTGGAATGGATGCCACGTTACACATAGCATGCACCCTACATGAGAAATTGAAAGAATGAAGGAAGTAGGAAATTGCGGAATGATATTGACTGGATGACACAGGAAACGAGTGAACGAAGAATAAAGCACCAGCAGACACCTCTTCAGTCAGCACTACCCAGGTAGGCAGCCCATAGTGTACTCGAGAGTGTGGATTGTCAACGCCTAGAACCTTTGGCAAGGCGCTACATAAATACTGTTTTCATTATTATTATTATTATGAACCACTACTTCATTCAGAAGCAACAGTATCCTGCTTTTTAATTTGATATGTAGCATTATGTACTTGACAAAGGAAAACTGAAGTGAACTGTTCATGACCGCAAATGGTTGATTTGGGAAGGGAGATCACTCCAGACCAGATGTTTCCAGAGGCTTAGATTAGCTCTCCTCTCTCTCCTAAAGAAATTTGGGGAGTCCTGATAGCAAGGTACAGATCATGCCAAGGACTAATTTGGACAGGTAAGTTTGAGAAAACAGAGATCAGAGGAGAAAAAAGAAGAATCATTTCTCCGTAAAGACTTGACCACTGTTGTTTAGGAAGCAACAATATCCTGCTCTTTACTTGACTTCAACGCTATGAACTTGACGGGAGGTCACTGAAAATCTATTTCCGCCTATGCTCATGCTAGAGTCATAGGTCTCTTCTTGACCGATTAAACCAGGCCAACGTTGCCTGCACTGCCCATTTACCTAACACACATGATGTGTGCCGTACAAAGCAGAAGTTCGTTTCTTTGTTCCAGGTGTTTCCTGTTTACCTATGTGCTAGTTAAAAGAATATTGCAAATGTCTATGGCTTGGACTTTTGTTCTCTCATCGTTTCACTAAATGAAGAAAAGTTAACGGTTCTTGTTTATCACTTACACTTCACATTTTTGTCATCTTATTTCAGATTTCCTCTTTATACCAGTTTTTTTTTTGTGGCATTCTTGCCATGTGTCGGTGGAAAATGAGATGGGGAAAAACTGTAACAAACTACCCTACAACACTTGCAACAAACTTTCATCACAACCACCACTTATGGTGCAGCAGTTCGCGTTGCAGGCTAGGTGGCTGTGGGTTGATTCCCATCAGAGGCATGTAGTTGTGGGGTTTTTGGTTTGGGTCGCCTCCTACCCAGAGTTGCTGGGTGAGCTATTGGGTTGAATGCCAGAGTGGAACCACACAGTTGAGTCTGAGTGTTGCACAAATTTCCTGACCAACACTGCACGTGTCTGTATATCTCTCACTTTTGGTTAATGCTATAATATATATTTTATGTGTGTATATGACATAATATGTATAACATTAATTACATGTGTAATGAAAGGAACCATAAATTACAGCACTGTCCTGAAATCTTATACAAAAATGAACTTGGTGGCATTATCATAATTCACAATCAGTACTGATCATAATTTTAAAATGAAAATCAACTTTTGTGACACTTCTGCCCTGTTCTCTACTTAGTTTCATCTCCACATCCTGTCTATGAAGATTTAATGCTAAATCTTTTATGTTAGCAAGCTCAAGGGGACAGTCATAATGTGGATGAGGTTGCACCTCCTGGGAAGGCACTCCCCCATGCTGGCTCTGTACCTAATAAATGACAAGCTGGCTCTGTACCTAATAAATGATCATTCTCAGATGGGGGCTTAGTGTGTGGTTTCTACTTGTTGGATCATAACAGGCGCCACCAGACATCGTCAAAGTGCCTCTTGATGACTTAGCATGGATAACTCTCTGTGGCCAGCCAAAGCTGAGGCTTTAACAAGCCTATACAGGGGTGTGTATGGAGATACCAAGTAAGCTACAAGAAATGCCACTGAGGGGTCAGAAAAGCCTGCAAAACATGAAATATACATCTTCTTCTTCTACTACGCAGGCTGAATAGTGATACTCCTGCGGACACCCCTATATGGACAGACAAGTATTTATCCCCATCTACCCAACAAGCGGAGTTTTGCGTGTATGACCATTTTTTTATCCCCCCATTAAGGCAGCCATACTCCATCTTCAGGGAAAATGAGCATTGATCACAGTCTGAAAATCTTAAGTCATTTTCAGCTTTTGTTGTTGTTTTTGTGTTGTTACTAGTATGTGGAAAAAATCTGAGTCTTTCAACATTTAGAAAGTAGTAAATGAATTGGTCCACAATTCAGAATTGATTCTGATCCAGAACGACCATCACAAACATTGAAAGAAAGTGGTTAAAAATCTGAATGTGTCGGTAATGTTTAAAACCCAATATTTTCATCACTTATATACAACAAAACCCAGCTGGGTGGGGTTGCTCATCCGGATCACAATTGCTGAAAGATTCAAGGAGTTAAAATAACGGTGTTTACCTGGAAAATCAAGTAACCTCAAAAAAGCATGACACATAACTAAAAACTTCAGCAAAATCCGATGAACCAGCATGTGACACTTACCTACGCCCCTCCCATCAGGAACCCCAGGACAGAATCCACCAATCAGGACAGAGGGCTCAGGCAGTGTGGATGTGGACAGGATGTCGTAGATCATGGTGGCGATACCCCTCATCGCTGAACAGCTCTGGAGACTGTCCCTTGGACTCCGCCAGTTTGCGCATGAAGAAGAGGTGGCGATCGAATCCCTGGCCTGAGGAGTATGGAGCAGTCATCATTTCGATTGTGTTGTTAACAATGCCAAAGACTCACATTATGTAAGTAAATCACTTTTTTTTTTTATCAAAGTTTTTATCAATTTCAACCAGTTTGCTCTTGAACAAAGTAGCAAGACAATCTTCTCAGAAAATTAAGTGCTCTGGGATATTTATTCCTTGAAGAAAGACACTGGTTCCTTTCACAATCTACATGCACAAAGCAGCCTGGATTAATACATTCAAAAACAATCACTTTCAGTCAATGTTTGTTACATCTTGCCTTTTTGAATGGAAAGACGGAGAAACAAGGAGCTAGAAACCACCATCAAACTGAAAAATGAATCAACAAATGAAAAAAACAAAACTTCGTCCGTCATGTTGCTCATTCTTGCTTGTTTTGAAATGTGTATATTGTTATGTTATTGGCTTCACAGACATTCTATTCTCTGTAGTCTGCATCCTTACTCCTCCTTATCATACCTGGATCAACAGCATGCGAAGGTACCGTCTGTGAAAGTCATACATCTTCATCTTTGATACATGACTCGTCATGGTCATGTTTTACAGCCCTGCTGACTACACAGTGGTTAAAGGAAGTTAATCACTTGACCGCATTCTGCTGGGTCTTCATATAGTTTAGAAAAATCAAATGCTTTTCTGAAATGTACATTTTACGGTGTTTTAGATATACAGTTTAACCCTCTTTAGTATGCACTTACCTTAGCTTAGTTACACCGAAAACCATCGGCAAGGTAAGTAACTTCTTAATTTGAACATGGTTACCCAATTTAAAAATTAATTTAAAAGAGAGAAGGAAATAGTCAAATGAAAATAATTTTTAAAAGTCCTACGAATATATATGTTGCTATATCATAAGTTGAAGAATATCACATGAGCCATTTACTCGGGGGAAAAAAAAATCTTCTTCAGAACTTTCTTCCGAATCATACCTGAACCTCATCCCAGTCGAAATCTAGGTCACTCTAAGCTTCATACCCAGCACTTTCACTAAGTCTTATGCCGTAAATCCTACAAATCACAGTATCTTCATCACTAAATCTTGTTATAGAACGGCAGAAATCAAGGTTAGCGATGGCGAAAACAGCATTTCGACCACAAAACTTAAAAAATTCGTAACTCAAGAACTACGAAGTGTATCGACTCGCGGTTTTTTGCAAACGGAAGTAAATGGCCACAGGAAGAAGGAAGTCACATTCTCGCGAGACTTCCTTTTCTACGAGAAATTATGGCGGCGCCCATTGTATGCCACATGTTCTACCGGGCGCTGGCTGGTGCTCAGCGTTTTGGCTGTGTGATTTCCGGTTGGGCGCTAGCGGGTTCTCGCTTGTCAAGAGGGTTAAGAATAGGATTTATGAGTGACAGCAAACACACACCCTACACCCTCAACAATGCAGGCAAATTTGGTTAAGGGCTGGCCCTTGACTTAGTTCAGACAGCCTTGGATGTCAAAGGGTTAAAATCAGAACCACAAAGGGGGACAACCAACTCACCCATGGCAGCCTGCTTAGTGAGCTCGTTGTGGACCTTGGAACATTCCTGTATGCCGTTCTGGATGTCTTGGACAGTGGCGCTGGACCCTCGTCTCAAACATCTGTTTGCACACAACGTGGGTGGCGGTGGTGCATGGTCGAACTGTCTCGGTG
Organism: Conus ventricosus; assembly: GCA_018398815.1. NCBI lineage: Eukaryota > Metazoa > Mollusca > Gastropoda > Neogastropoda > Conidae > Conus > Conus ventricosus. Next base: position 115,252 of record JAFLJL010003661.1, read on the forward strand.
CGGCCGTGCTTGAATGCAGCCGTGCTGCATGACTCGTACGTGCCCACACATTTCCCGTTCAGTCTGTACTGTGCCAGCTGAGACAGGAGGAAAGGAAGACACACAATAACGGATGAGAGACGTCACAGATCTGTTGAGGATATAAAGACGATTGTCTGAGGTCTACAGCCGGTAACATTAATTTCATGGTATGGTGAAGGCTCAGTCTCGATTTGTGTTATATCCACATTGTAAGGAATGAAAGTTTCAAACATTAAACTGCCCTTAAAATTGCTTTAAGTCTTTTATTTAAACACATACACACTTGTTCATTATCATAAAGATATTTGCAAAGGGTGTTCTCCTGTCTGTTTTCTGTATCAGTTACAACAATGAAGAAATGTTTATGTATTCTACACCTTTGAAATTAACCACAGCTCAATGAAAAGAACTGAAATAAATTCATAAGCACGTGCGGGTACCTCACTCCACCGCCCCGCTCTCTCCCAAACTTGCCCATTACAAACCTATGTTTACTACCCCATCTCATCCCCCCCACTGCCACCATCACCGAACTTACATTGTGCTAACACATATACAGGCATACTCATACATGCTTACCATCATAAATCAGCTAATGTACAAACATGTTCTTCACAAACTTCAGGACTTTAAAACCCGGAGCTCTTTGCACACAGAGATGACACAACACTACTTATCACCATAGATACGGTACATTTCATGCACACAGGTACATCCAGTCAATGAATGCTTCTCTCACATCATTTATACAACAAAAAGTGTATTCAAAAGCAGTCAGCTGCTGCTCAAGAAGGAGAAAACGGCCTGTGTCTGCAACTTATCTGGACACTTTTTATCTACAGTTGCCACTCTTTCGTAATATTGAAAATAGGAAATTTACACTTTTTTGTCTGGATGTGTCAGTGTGTTCATTATGCCATGACTGTTTGCCCCTTTACACTGCCCCTGGATGACCAGCTGCATGAGGGAGTCTGGGCTGATCTTGTACTGCTTGGCGATGGACTTGTTCAGCTCCGCGCTCTCACAGTAGTTTATGTCCAGGCGGGCGGTTCTCTCTTCCCAAAGGCTTGGCTGACCTTGTCGATGGTGTCCTTCAGGAATGGGTCCACTTGAACCTGCAACCACATGCACACCGCACACACACACACACACACACACACACACACCACACACACCCCACACACACACACACACACACACACACCCCACACTCCATGGATCAGGTAAAACAATAAAAGTCTTCATTCGGGGTTTCAGACTGACTACTGCTGGATAGTAATATTTTTTCATCACAGTGGAATTACCATTAACACGCTTTGTGCTTGAACATGGTTGATTATCACTTGGGAGGGAAACAGAGTGGGATATCAACTTTAAATCTGAAAAAATAAAGGGAAGCAGCTTCCAGTTTTGTGAACTAGCCAGCTGAAACACCTACTGAATTTCAAAAGGTTTTTTTTTGTTTTTATTATTATTTAAAATTATTATATTATGGTGTGTGTAAAAATTACAATCCTTCTGGATCAATAAAGATGAAAAAAAATACACACTACAAATTGAGATGTGAATACTTGTTTTCACTCCACTCAAAGACACACACACAACACACACACACACACACAGAGGCTTTGAATCAAAACACATACACAAAGTTTGGGCGTCATATACTGTACCTGTCAGACAATAGCATTCACGGCAGTTAGTCCTGCTCTGCCAGGCCGAATTTTTTGTGTGGTAATGCAGTGATAAGACAGTCACGTGGTGCCCAACCCACTTCCGCCGTCGAAGAAGCCAGTGTCAGTCTCCCATACCTCATTCTCTCTCGGCCGCCGTCCAAGCAAGATAAGTCTTGTGCCTGTCTCGCCTTCTCTTTTGCCGTTGTGTTAAGATAGCTTTGTGTTTGCTTTTTTTTGCTTATTTGTTGTGGCTTGCGCGCTTCACCCTTTCATTCTTAAAACCGTGGGGCTTTTGGGTTTTGGGTGTGCTTTATTCATTTTTTAACCACGCCATCCTCGCCTTTGTGCCTTTGTCCCCGGCACTCGCGACCATCGCCTTCCGCTCTTTTCAATCTTCGAAAGTCGGACCCTCCATCGCCGTTTCCCACCCTTTCTCCCCATTTTGGCCTTTACGGCCCCTTGTTCAACGAATCAGTCCCTTCTCCTTCCTTTTGGACCCCCGATTCGCCTAACTTGCACGTCGTCCACCGGCTTCCATTTCTTCGCCGGTCGTTCCGCCATTTTGTTTCGCCCGGGGCCAAAACACGTCACTTACGATCGCCCTTTCCTCGATCTAACACGAGATCTCGCTACATTTATACACTTTCAGTGTCCTCCCCCGAGGTTGGTTGAGCTCTTTATATCCCTCGACCCAAACCTCTTTGTCTCCCCTTTGCGATCGTGCGTTCCGTGTTTGTTCCCCACCACCCAGTGCCCAACAGGGTGAAGGACACAAACCCGGCTCGAGGCCGTTCCACGCTTCGGCAGTCGCTCCCCTACCCCGAGGGGCCGCGTGTCGATTCCAGGGGACAAACCGCTCACGCACACGATGAGCGTACGGTCGGTGTAGAGGAGGGTTCCGCGCAAGGGGAGCGCGACCATCATTCCATTCCCCCCTACCCACCGGGGATAAAACATCGTCGCGATCGAAGTCCAACAGTCAGTCCCAGTCGGATGGACAATCGGCAGTCATTGCCGACGTTTTTTTTTGCTTCTTTCCCTAAGCCCAAATCCAAGGGCAAGGCTCCCATGAAAGGACCTGCCCGTTCTAAATCTTCCCGTTCCCCGACTGGTTCGCTGTTCGACTTCGACCGCGTAAGGAGACCCTATCCTATCATGCCGCGTCCGGCGATCATCGGCCCCAGGGGACCCTTGCCGAGACCCGGACCGGCACGGGTGGCGACTCGCGGACGGAATCACCGCACGTCACCCGACTATTGAGACTCGTGACGCTAGCACCCCCCCCACTAAAGTCACCCAGTCTCATCACGCTCTCCCCAACCGTGTCCGGGTTTCAGCCCCCGACCCGGACACGAGGAGCGTCAACATTTCCGGTGGAGGACTGTGGCCAGTTTTTTGGTGGAACCTCCCCACTGACCACAATCCCGGGTCAGGTACGCAGGCATCGACTAGCTCGGATCGCGCCCTCACCCCCGACGGTCAAACCCAACCACCCCGATCGATCATCTCAATCTCCCCTAGGGTACAGGACGTTGGGGAGCCGACTTCTTCCGCTCCCCATTGGGCAACGTCCGTTCCCGTTCCTCAGGGGGGAGGATCGACCAGCGGGGCCAGGGTAACCTTCGTCCCTTGAGTCTTACCGTCGTCTAAAGCCATCCCCCGTCCGCTACCACACGGCCAGGAGGCTCAGCGATCGTAACACTCACCGACCCCTCTGCCACGCAGGGGGCCGGCGCGGACCCCACCCGGGAGATGCAGGAGGCAGTGCTCTCCCTGGGTGCGAAAAGGTTACCCGGGTCCCCGAGGAGACTCTGCCTCTGGGCCGCCACAGCCCTCCTTCTCCCCCCGGGACCGGTGGTTCTATTCCCCCGAGAGGAATCAGTGGTTTAGCTCTGACCTTCCCCTGTTTCCATCTTTGGTCTCATGTGGCACCCGGGCCTCCCAGAGCTGGATCGACCTGGGCCCCCATTCCTCCCGGGCGCTGTCCGATCGGCAGTCCCCTAGTTTTCACGCCGTTACGGAACCACCGGGGACCGTCCTGGGTTTTCCCCCTCTTCGCAACGAGTTCACGACCCCACGCACCCCTGACCGGGCCTTCCGAAGGTGGACCTGAACTTCCCCTTCACGAACATACTGACCACAACTGGGGGAGGGGTTTGAGGATTTCCTCCCCCAGTCTGGGGACCTTTCCATTTTGGAGAGCGGCGCCCTGATCTTGTTGTTAGGGAATCCCCTCCCTCTAACAACATCTTCGCCCTTTCCCGTTTCACTGGGTAAACCCCCTACCCAGCGATCAGGGCCCAAAGGATAGCCGCCCCCCAGCCCATCACTCCTTTGTTGGACAGATCGGCCTCTCTCGCCAGGGGTGCACATGCCGTTCCCCCCCCGGGGATTGACTTTTTTATCAGCCCCCAACGCGGCCCCAGTAGGAGTATTCCTCAAGGACTCGCTCAGGCCCCTCATGTCTTTTCTCTCTTTTCTGCCAATCCGGCCACCGGGGAGATTGCCATTCCCCGGCTGACCTCAGGCTCACTCCCAACCGCCCCCCTCCCACATCCACCTCTCTTTCTATCAAAACCCTGATAAGTGGGACAGAATGGGCCAGGGCTGGAAATTCTGCACACCACCGCGGGGCATGCCCTCTTGACATGTTCCTACAGCGAGCGGAGGAACTCTGGCCAAAGGAGGGAGGCATTGTCCAGCGTCTTCAACCCGGACGACACGAGGCAGGCCCCAGCCTGTTTGATGACCCCCTTATGCGTTTTCTTGTCAACAAATAGCGCACCACCTTGGGGCTGCGCGGACAGCGCAGCCAGGAGTCACTTTAACTGCCTTCTGGCAGTGAGAGATGCCTTTCTATCACAGGCCCATCTCTCCCCAGCGCTCAAGGCGGCCTTACGCTGCATTCCGGGTCAGGAGCAGTTTGCTTTTCGGCGACTATTCCTCTGCGGTCATTACCCATGCCCTCGAGGAGCGCAAACAGGCCGCTTCTTTTGCGACCACAACCCCCCGTCAGCATCGCCCTTCTAGACCATTCTTTCGTCAGGCCCTACCCACAGCCAGACCCCAGCCCTACCCCAAGCAGGCGTCCCTCAAGGCCCCCAAACACCCGACGCCCCAAAACCCAAAAAACCCCAACAGAATTTTCGGTTCGGCCAACAGGCCCGGCCCCGGAGGTGACTAGCGGACCCCCCCTTCCGAGGGGCGGGAAATGTCAGCTTCCCGACACACCTCGCCCCTCTGCCCCCCTGGCAGGCAGTCTGTCCCGGCAGCCCACCAGTGGCGGCGCATGGGTCTCAACCCCTGGGTGGTTTCTGTTTTGCAGGAGGGGTTCCGTCTACCCTGGCACACAACGCCCTCCTTCTGTCCTCCCCTCCTCTTCCACCGGCGATCCACCTCCCCCCCCAGGCGGAGGCCCTTTGCCTGGAAATCGAGGAGCTTCACCGGAAAAGGGGGCCATCACCGAGGTACACACCCCAACCCCGGGTTTTACCTCGTCTCTTTGTAGTCCCCCAAAGGCCTGGGCGGGTGGAGGCCCATCCTCGACCTTTCCCCCCTCAACAGATTCCCTCAGGGCCCAAACCCGATTCAAGATGGAGACCCCGGCCCAGATCAGGGACTCCATCCACCATCTGGACTGGGGCCCCCTCTATAGATCTGAAAGATGCTTACTTCAGATCCTCATCCACCCTCCCACAGACGATTCCTTCGTTTCGTCTGGCGGGGCCGGGTGTTTCAATTCAAAGGGCCCTCCCATTCGGACCTCCCTGCTCCCTTCCTCTTCACGAAGGGAGTCAAGGAGATGGCCGCCCTTGCCAGACAGGAGGACATTCGCCTCCTTTTCTACCTCACACTGGCTCGTTTGGCTTCCTCTCAGGCCCTAGCCCAATCCCACACTCCAATCTACTTCATCTTTGCTTCTCTCTGGGGGGGTCACCAACCCCTCAAAATGCGAGCTCTCGCCCAGTCAGCAAATTTACCTTCCTGGGCATGAGCTTCGACACCACCTCCATGGTAGTCCCCCCCGACCCCGGAGAGGTCCGCTCGCCTAGTGGATCTCATTTCCCACCTTCGCCTCTCTCCCCTCACTTCGGCAAGGACACTTTCCTCCCTCCTGGGGATGATGGAGTCCCTGTCTCCTCTCATTCCCCTAGGCAGAGTTCCAAAAACGACAGCTTCAAAGGGGGGTTCCGCCGTCGTTGGTCCCAGACCAACGACAGCTGGAACCAGACCATCCCCCTAGGGCCTTGGGTTCGTTTTGGGCCACGGAGGAGTGGCTCAGCCCCTCCACCCTGGCCCCCGGAGTTCCCATCTCCCCCCCATCCCCGGCCCTGGAACTTTACACAGACGCCTCCAACTCGGGCTGGGGGGCCCATCCCGGAGAGCAGTCCACGCCTCGGGGTTTGGGATCCTCTGACGGCTCGTCTTCACATCAACATCTTGGAACTGGAGGCGGGCAGGCTCGCCCTCCTCCAATTCCAGTCCATAGTCGCCCCCCGATTTGTTCTTTTTCACGACAACCCCTTCGGTAAACTTGTTACATCAACAAAGGGGCACACTCCACCGGCCTCTCCCTCCGTAAGAGGCCCTCCTCCCTGGGGTCCACACGCAGGGGGCACCCTTCGCGCGAGACCCCATAGCAGGGGCTCACAACATCCTGGCAGACTCTCTCAGCCGATCCAAGTCTGTCCTCCACACGGAATGGACCCTCAGCCGGCTTTCCCCTTTCAACCGTGTGGGAACATTGGTTCAGACCAATGATCGACCTGTTGCCACACGGTTCAACCATCGTCTGCCAGTGTATGTGTCCCCCGGTCCCGACCCCCAGGCTTACGCCATCGACGCCCCGTCCCTTCCTGGTCCGGCCTCATACTTACGCCTTCCCCCCCTTTCCCCATCCTCCACAAGTGATCAGGAAAGGGAAGACTCGAGAGACCCAGCTCATTCTCATAGCCCCATGGTGGGCCCCCTCAGTCCTGGTTCCCGGACCTCAAGTCCCTCACTCACGAACCCCCTCTCCCGTTGAACACCAGGTGGGACTGCTCAGGCAACCCGTTCGGGCCTCCCTCACGCCAATCCCCAGATTCTTCACCTCCACCCTGGCTTCTGTGTCAGCCCGGCTGCGAACATCCAAATCCTCCTCTCGAACGGACAGGTCCCGTTCCGTCCTCAATACCCTCTCCATCGCCGGGCCTCTCAGGGAAATCCGAGACCTAGCCATGTCCTCTCACAGAGCAGCACAGAGTCCCTTTTCGATTGCAGATGGAGGAAATGGGTCTCATGGTGCAAAAAACAATTCTGTCCCTCCAATCGTCCCCACCAACATCCAAAAAGGAAATTTCCTGTCCCACCTTAACCTCTCTGCTAGCTCCATCCGGGCTACAGGTCGGGGCCCTCTGCACGACCCCTCCGCCAAATGGGCGGACCTTCCTTTGAGAATGATTTCCTTCTCAGAGAGATCTCCAGAGGGGGTTCTCTTCGTGAGGCCCAACCCTAGACGTTTCCCCTTTGGGACCTCTTCACTGTCTTGACGTCCTCAATAAACCCCCCTTTGAGCCTTTGTCCTCCATTCCTTTCGACCTTCTGTCTATGAAGACTACCTTCCTCTCGCCCACGCTTCCGGGCCCGACGCGAGGCGAAATCCATGCCTTAGCGGGGACCCCAGAACATTGCCTTCCACAGAGACGCTCCGTCTCTCTTTAAATTTCCCCGAGTTCCTTTGCTAAGAACCAGAACCCGGCAGTCCCTCCCCTTACCTCGTCATCCGCCCGCTGGCGGAAAACACTAGGGCGACACCTCTTCGGACATAGCCCTTTGCCCCTCTCGATGTCTAACACACTACTGGGGAACGCTGCGCCCCAGGCGTTTCACAAAGACGTCTTCTTATTTCCATCAACCCCAGTAAAAACGAAAGACATCTCAGCTGGCCCCTGTCTCTAGGTGGGTCTCCAAGACGGTTTAGAACTGCCTATTTCCCCGGCATCCGAGGACCTCCCCGTCTTGTCCCCCCGGCCCATGAGGGCAGAGCGCTGGCCACTTCGCAGCATTCCCAGCACTCTGTTCCCATGCGCCAACCCCTGGAGGCAGCCTTTTGGCGTTCGGAGAATCCCTTCATAAAATTTATTTGAGGGACATCCCCCATGACCAGGGCTGATGGTTCTAATGGGGTATCCTTTGTGGCGGCTAATGCATCCATATCGGTAACCCCAGGAACCACTAGGGCACTCGCCCTCCTCCTTTTACTATGAATTCTGCTATTGTCTGACATGGTACAGTATATGACGCCAAATGGGGAGTTTGTATTATACTCCCTGTTTTGGCTAGTATACTTACCATGTCAGACTCTAATGCCCGCCCTGCCTTCCCCACTAGCGCCCAAAGGGTTTTGGGTTACCTTGCGCGCACACAAACTTTTTTTTTCTGTCCCATTCGAGACACTTAGTTATAGGGCCGAACAAACAAGCCCTTACACATTCTGACCCAACATTTTTGTTGTTGTAGTCCAAGCAGAGGCATGTATCAAACTTGTGTACTAGTTAACTAGGGAAAATTAAGTTCCCCGAAAGTATGACGTCATTCTTGCACAATTGGTGTGTGTGTTGTCATTGTTTGAATATTCGCCTGACCTTTTTGTGTACAAGCTTTCATGCCGTATCTACATTATCTACAGGAAAATAAACCTAGTCGAGTTTGGTATTAAAAGAATTGTCGGGAATTCGCCTATTCAGTCACTCAAGAGGACAGATATATTACATTTTTCATGACAACCACTGATTTTCAAAAATAAGAGCCCCATTTGTAATGGCCGCTCATCAATGCCCAACCATTGCTGCCAGACCAGCTGTACACAGATGACAAATTTATTGGTCGAGTACAGCACGGTTAGCTGGCTGGTGGGGAGCAAACCTGCAGAAAAACCCCCTTCCCTTACCTGCATTCAAAGGCTTGGCCTCTGCAGCGTGGGAGAGCTGTAAACTCCCCTGCCTCTCAGAACCCAATTTCTTTCTCTGAACAGCCGTGCGCAGGCCTCGATGAATGAGGTATGGGAGAGACACGGCTTCTTCCGACGGCGGAAATTTGGGGTTTGGGGACCCGTGACTGTCTTATCAGTGCATTAGCCACACAAAACTTCGGCCTGGCAGAGCAGACTAACTGCCGTGAATGCTATTGTCTGAAAATGGTAAGTATACTAGCCAAACAGGGAGTATAATACAAACTCCCCATGTTTTAAATGATCCTTCAACCTTTTTTACCGCATGATAACCTAGAAGCATGAACACCTGAAACTATCTCAGCAAGGGCAGTAATAACTACCTCCTCCCAGCACGTACATGCAACCCATTTTCACATGTCCCTAGCTCCCAATCCCTCTTAAAATCCAGTTGGAGTTGCACTCCATGTGTCTGACACCCCTGTGGATCACAGGTATGCACATTGTGGAGCGGGAAGTTTGCAGATGGAGAGAGAGAGAGACATAAGAGGGAGGCATCAAGTGAGCTCACCAAAGAGAGGGGTGAATAGATACAACATATTGGTCTCCCTCTCCCTCTCTTTCTATGTAAAAATTGACAACACTGGCTGATAATGCTGACAACACAGCCTCATTAGGGAGACAGGAAAGGAACAAAGAAAAATTGGTGCTTAGTTATTTCAAAGCATCAGCTTTCAGCAGATGTAAGAGACAGTCAACCTCTGTGTCCAAGAAAAGTCTTGAAACTAGACCCTGGTAGCGCTATTCCCGGACCATTCCGGTATTACCTCCCCTAGACTGAATGGCGAAGCCGGAGTACTCCGTGATGACGTAGGTGACCCAAGTCATGGGTTATTATGACTTCAAAAGATCGAGAAACGAACATCCTGTGAAACCAATTTCACCAGCAAGGGTTTAAGTTCCCTCCGCTCATGCGAACACAGCGAATTTTGATCGGCTAAGAGGGTGATTTTTTTTTTTTTTTGGACCAGTCCTGTCGATCGTCTACCCCCCTGCTCGGCAAGATGGCGGCAAACTTTCTGCCCGAGTTTGAAGACGCTTTCAAGGAACTTTTGAAGATAGTGACAGTAGGGAGGAATTTGAGGGTTCTGATATAGAAATTTAAACGATGACAGTGATGATGAGGTAAAACTGTGCCATCTTCGATTGAGGATTGGGTAGAAGGCGATTGCGATTCGACCAGTCTTACCTTTGAAGGTGCTGCTGGTTGTGCTACTTTTTTACCCGAAGGTGCCGACCTTTCGGACTTTTCAGGGTTTTTTGTTTGACTGAAAAAGACTTTGAAAAAGATCTTTTGGACTTTTTTTTGTGACTGAAAGTGACTTTGCAACAATGCTATTAAAACAAATCGCTGGAAAGTGAAAGATAGTTGATACTTTTTTCCCTCAAAAACTGACTTACCTGTAATTATGCCAGCTACCTGTCCATTACTGGACAGTTCTGTTGATGCCAGCATCCAGATAACTTTTGGACAGTCTAGCCGATACCGTTTTCATACCATTCATATTCCATTCAACATCAAAGATTCTAAAACAGTGAGCAAACTGCTCATGTTCTTTCATTTTGTCTCACCTGGTTAATTAATTTTTATTGCCATACAGTTATCATAAATTACGATGAAATCTCATTATGCAAAAGCTCTTTGTCTGAGCTTTCCAGTGATATATGATTTTATATGATCAGTTCAGTTATCTTCATCATCATCCATTTCTTGCCCTATAAAGGGGTAATGGAGCGTATAT